>KZ807072.1:511797-537807 GCA_000696205.2 Oncopeltus fasciatus
AGCATTGTCGCTCCGTGAGGGAAATTTATTTGGAATAATTACATTCATAAAGGGAATAGATTTTTGTTAATATACATTTTTAAAACATGAAATTCGCTACGCTGGGATTATCAGTGTAAACTCAATGACTGCTTTTCCCAAGACAATTTTTATTTTTTTGATTATTTTCGAAAATTCCAACTTTTTCCTAAATGTATTCCTATTGAAAAAGTATTACAAAAAAAAATTCCCAACAGTTATAAAATTAAAGAAGACATTGTTACCATTTGTGCTTATTATGTTCTCAAATAAGTACCTTATGATAATGGCTTGCACACTACTCCAAAATTCTATTCTTAAGAACCTCATGGTTTTAAAAAAATATTTTTTAAGAGTGCTATAAAATTTTTGGCTTTAAGGAAAGAAATAGATGTGTAGAATAGAGTAGCTTTCTCTTTGAAGGACCACAGCCATTAGCCTAAGTAGTTTTAAAATAAAAATAAAAATAGCATTAGATATTGAATTATTTTCATTTTAAATAATTTAAGTGGAACACATCAAATAACTGTAATAAAATCACTTTAAAGGTTTTATAAGGAATGCTAAATGCCTATTACTTCTGTTTTAAATTACTTGCCTCAATTTCTTCAGCCACTTACCAAAAACAATGGGGGGGATAAAGGCAGTAAATTAGGATCCATTGAATTCCAAAAGGGGGGGGTTTTCGTCGAGCCAATGGGCAATCAGTGAAAGCGTATAAATTCTCTGCCTCCTGAGATATCGGCCACTAGTCAGCCTCGGCTTAGAACGGCTCTCACCGGGTACAGTTCTTCTCCCATTGAATCGTTCCTGATATAATAGTTCAGTAAAAGAACCACTTGGAGGAACATACTCTTTTCTCTCCTCTCTTTGTCACTATTATCCACAGAATAGCTCTTTTTCTTCACCTAACTTATACGCCATTTTATTGATTCCTTCTGCTTTTTACCGCGTTTTGCAGATTTATCTGTAGAAAACGGAATGAAAAAAATGTAATCCCCTTTTATACTTTTAACAAAATTAGTTTTATTTTAAAGAGATTAATTTTTTTAAGCAATTACTTTGCATAAACTTTTTATAAAAGGAAGTCTTTGTTACCTTGATGGTCGATCGAGTATTATGCTGGAGAAATTAATCAGAGGTTCGGGTAGGTTGAGAAAAAAATTTTTTTTCTAACGTTTCCGCTTAACTTGTAAATGCAAGTTTAGTTCGGCATTTTAAGATGGGACCATAAATCTTCCTGGAAGATCTCGCCATATGTCACTATCGCCCTGAAGATGACTTACAATTTAAGTCGAACAGTCGGCAATAATAAATTAATTACCCAACAATTTTGGAGTATTTTATTTTTCTGATCCTGACCGAAATCCTGACCAATTTCTTTAATAAGATTTTTATTGTATATATGTGTTATAGGATCAGAGTTTTTTTCTGAAATGAGTAATTTTCCACGTAGTCCATGTGATAAGCCATTGTTTCACCAATGAAAAAAAGAAACTCATCTAAACTTGGAATGGCTAAAAGATAGGTATAGTTCCAAAAGAAAAATAGAATAGATAGTTCAATGGAAGTTGGAATGAGTGTACCTCCTGGAAAAATAAGGCGTTTTGATGTTGACTTTCTGGTGAGGATTCCCAAAGGTGGAGACCGTATCCTTCACCTGCTGGAGCCATATCCTTTGGGGGTATGCCCACCCCTTTTGTGCTCATAATATAAAGTTTTGATAGGTTGAGAACTGAGTAACGGCTTGAAGACAGTTTATCAAAACTTGCCCATCCTTTCAAAAACAGCCATCCTTCCGGGGCAAAGTCTCTCACCCCCTGGAGCCTCAAGCGAGTCATGTCTTTTCTCTTTCCGCAAAAACTTCTCAAAGTGAGAGCATGTCTGTATCCTTTTTATTTATTTTTTTTTTTGGGTTGAGGGGGAGGGGGGCTCTCATTTAAAAGTTGCGGTCCGGGGATGAGTGGGGGTGTTGGGGTATTGGATGGGCAGCCCGGCTCTGCCCCCTCGAGGCATTCCAAACATTACTTCGGGCTTCTACTCGAAAGCGAGGACGAACTTGGAAGTGGAGACCTCTGTCGAACATTGTAGAAACAGTTCGATGTCCCCAAGAGAGAGAGAGAGGGAGTTAGTTTTGGCACGGTGTCCTATATTGTTGATCGATTACGCCTATAGATCCTTGGGGAAATTTGTGGAATTTCGCTAATGCAGAAACACCTCTGCCATTCCTGGCAGATAACTATGCTTGGTTATATAAGTCTTTGCCTGACTTAATAGTTATGATATATAATTTTCTACTGTTCACACTCTATAACATTTAAATGAAAAACGTTTATTAATGATGAAATTTACTTTTGCAAATACGTGAGCACATTACCCCTTCTTCCTTCCCGGCCAGTCTAGACCATTCTTTGGTAGTCAGGATGACTACTTCCGAATGAAGAAAGGATTTCTATTATTAGATTAGTTGGGGTTCGGTCTTTGTATATCAAAAAAAAAAAATACAAGTTTAAAAAAATGTATTTTTTAAAAAGATTATCTGCCAACGTTTCTGCTTACATTGTAAGCCACCTTCAGGGCTATCATGAAGACGAGAGAGGACGTCCTGTTTACATTTCCATGACTACCAAATCATGATTATAAATCATCTAATAATAATATCTGCGGACAAAAAAACTCTCCTTTTGAAGAAAGGATTTCTTCATTCAGTGTTATTTGCGGTTTGTAAATTTAATTTACTTAATTTGGAGGTAACTGGTTTTTTATGTGGAGGGTTTTGTCAGTAATTTGGTCTCCCTCCCCTCCTATCACCCCATTTGGTATGTTACTTACTTAATAGTATGTATTTTTCTCGTATGTATGTGATCACATACATACTTTTTCCATTCATTTTATACAGTTCATTATACACAGTTCTATCATTATTTATTTACCATGTGTTATAGTATAACATTAAGTAAAATTTTTCTCTATTGTTTCTGTATGTTTTCTTTTGATACCTGATGGAAGCCTGAAATTTTGGCCGAAACGTTGGTTTAAAGTAGAGAACTTACATGTTTACAAATTAGTTTTTAATTCATCAGCCCCCAAGACCGCATACCTTACTAACCTCCCCTCTTAAATTTACTTATTTACTTTTAACATAGAACATGTTGCCTTCATAGAACGAATTCTGCTTATTATTTCATGCAGCTCCATCATATATAACATTTTTATATTTTGCTAACAACATTTTTTTTTTTAATTCTTAACATAGAATAGTTAGTTAATTATTATTTTTTTAAAATAAAATTATTTTAAATTTATTTCTATTTCAAGTTAATCTTCAGTAAAGTTGATATGCAGATAGTACATAATTTATATCAAATTTTCTTCACAAAGATTACATAAATAATAACAGCATCTAAAAAATATATATTGATATATTTGTACTTTTTATGAAACATTGAAATAACACAAATCTAAAACAGCAGGTATTTTTTTATTTCATCTATACTTATACAGAAAAATGTATGCAAACCTTAAAGATATGAATCTAGTAACTTTACTATAGTAATATTAGATAAAGTAGGTAATAATTCTTGCATATTATTATTTGTTTATTTTCTTCCTTAAATTATATGTATTGTATATATATTTTTTATATATAATAAATAGTGCACCACTGGTCATATCTTGGGTCCTAGTGAAAGCGTTAGGGGGTACTATGCCTTCTGAATATGTGCCTGTTACTTAAGTAAATTCTACTCGACCCCATATTTTCACCCCTCCTGTGCGCCTCTTACATAAGCCTCTCCTCCAATCGGCTTAAAGCCTCAAAGTATAATGAGCGTTTAGCTTTGAATGGCTTCACGCGTGTCCCTTGTGTGTTACGAACCTCTGTTGCACCCTGCCTCAGGGCTTCCAAATTCTCCCACTCGTCTGTTCCCTTGTACAATAACATATGAAATGTTTTTATTTATGATATTCTTATACATATTTGCACATTATAATAATGAGAACAGTAGATCTTGTATCACAAAATTAAATTAAATTAACAAAAAAAAAATTCTACACCTGATGGAAAACTGATGAATTGTAAGTGTTTGACGTCACCTAGAGTATCATAAGTTGTGACGTCATTATAGCGCTGTTATTACTGCACGCAGGTAGTGTCCTCTTTGGCTGCTCTGGGGTATCTAGGAGAGGAGGTTCCAATGCGGGTAATTATAAAAGCCGGCATAGAGATAGTGATTCACTCCCGCTTCGGTGGCTTGACATATGCGCATTAGGCCCTGGCGAGTCGCTTCCATGAAAACTCCACCGTAGCGATAACTCCCACTTGCATTCACTTTACTTTACTGTTATTGCATCGCGATTAATTGATCATCGGCTGATATCAATACATTTGGCGGGAAACCTATGTCGTTAAAAGATAAGAGATAAGAAAAAATTCAAGTTGAATTTATGCTCTTACAATTCCAATATTTCACCTGGTCCCTTATATTTTGAGGTCATAACTTTCTTCCCATTGTGTTTTTAAAAACAAGACAAGGAACGGTTTTTCTGATTAGGATTTTACATCCCTACACTTTTTTAAACTTCTATTTATTTATCTATAGCCAAGAATAATTCTTAATCCTAGCGCTGCGGGTTCGAATTCCGCCATGGACCAAGCTTTTTTTTCGAGAAATTAAAGCTTGCCCTACAACATGGATGTTTAGAATAAGATAGAAATTTGTTGAAATTTCCTCCCTCTACTTTCCTATGTGAATTGAAAGGGAGATTTAAAAAAAAAAAAAAATTAAAATTCTCGGGTTCTGTCAATTCAAAATAGTTGTGGGTAAATTACACAAGCCACGGAAGAGAGACAAGATGTCATCTTAGACTGTTTAACTATTTATCTTCTCTGATCACATGATAAAAGAAAGTTGTTATATGAAGAAAACCAATTAGATATCGGTGAAGATTTATAGAAGTTTTTTTTTTTAATTTTTGTCATGACACACATTTTTTTTAAAATAAATAATTTATTTTGAACATAATTCCCTTACTAGAAACCTGATAAAAGTTTGGTTTTAAAGATGTCTTATTGATAAAATTATTAATATTGTGAGTATGAGGTGCATAACACTAGTGATCTGTATGAAGTGATTAACTGCCATGTTGTTAGATATTTCTTTATTTCTGTTGAATAGAACTTATTGAACCATATCAGAGTCACGATATTTTATTTTTTATTGTGTTATGTTGTTTTATTATATAAAAATATTTAGCTTAAAATAGACAAATATTATCATTATAGAAATGTATCCATTGCTGTCTATGTATTTTGAATGGGATACACGCTGCTCCAGTAGGAGAGCTGTCTGTGGCAAGAGTTCCTACTTATCTGAGCCTGTCGACTCATCCCTCACTCCTCGGCTCACTAATCTAGTGTTTCTTTTCTCAACGTTTCCACCGAATCATTCGAATCTCCTCCTCCCGCCCTCCCAATCCAAACCAATTAGCGACCATTCTCTTTCCCTCTTCGGTTTCCTTCGCTGCCTTAATTAAGTCTCAAAGGAGATATCTCCTTCGTCCTTGCTCTGATCGAGGCCTCCCTCCCTCTCCTTAAGGGGACTTGAAGCCTCTCCAAATGAATCACGATGGAAGCGAAAACGAGACACAATTTAAATGCCTTATCTCTTATTTTGACTTTTTCCCACGATTTATTTTCCTTCCAGCGATTCCTTTAGATTGTTTTTGGTTTTTTTCCCCCCCGCTCTCATGCTAAATCCTTCACCTCGCCTTGATATTCACTCGGAATTAATTATACGAAAACCATCAAACCGTCAAAGATCCTCAACTATAGGTCAAAAATACTATATCGATTAATGGAGATTACATTTTAATCGATCTGGGTATCAATGTCGTACTAATTGGTAGCGGGAGAAAAATTTTACCTGTGAATAACTGGGGTGTTACCATCGTATCTCGAGATCTTTTCCCCCTGGCAGACAAAGCACGAAAAAAAAAATAATGGACCTATATAAAAGGTATCAGTTGTCTCCAGGCAGGAAAAAGTAAAAAAAAAAATTAAAATGGAAATGTCCTTTATTACTGGAGGTTTCACGCTGTTATCTCTCGACTCCTTTAAAAATTACTTTCTTGACAAAATCCTTTGGATTTCTGTTCGATTACTTGACTCCCTTCAATATGTTAAGATAAGAGTCGGACGTCTCGCTTATTGGCTACAAATAACCTGTCTTCTTTGTCACGTTTTTATTTTTATTTTTTTATTTGTTTATTTCTTCTTCTATATAGAAATGTTCAGAAAACGGGCCAATTATACATACATACAACCTGAGAGTTTATCACAAACCCCTTGTTGCCTCTGATATATATACTGCCTATCGCCCTCATGGTTTAACAAATTTAAAATGTTACTCTCTTGTTTATTTTCCGACATTTACATAATACAGCTATGGCCAACTGCAACTAACTATTTGTATAAACGTTTACGCTACCTGACATTTGTTGGAACGGGGAATAAGGTTATGCAGCAAAAATCGATTATTTTGGATTGTCATATAAGTCAAATCTACATTAATAATAATAATTTCTAATGCAAGGGAACAGAATAAAAAATCTACCTGTCCCAGCCAGGACTTGAATCTGGATCTTCTGCAATCCGGGCCGGTGCATTTACCAATTATGCTACCGAGACAAGTCTGATAAGTTATTGAATTCCCCGCACTATTGTCGAGAGCCTAACCTCCGAGGCCGACGAATATATCGTCTTATACTCGGAGGAGCTAACATTGTCAAGCTGTTTAAATATACTCTCGTTATTTCCTTCTAAAATTTAATTTTATAAATATAATTTTTTGTGGTATTTAATCCCACATAAATTTTACTAATTTCTAGTGCAAGGGAGCAGAATAAAAAATCTAACTATCCAGGTTAGATTTTTTATTCTGCTCCCTTGCACTAGAATTAGTAAAATTTACGTCGGATTAAATACCACAAAAAATAATATTTCTACAATAATAATGTATTTTGTTTTCCACATGATAATTAAAAACTCATAATGAATAAAACTGCTATATTCAAGATTAGCGTCATTTATTCCTAATACTCTGTGGGAATTTTCACAAATAACTTCAGTGTTTTAAATTGATAATTAAAAATCATATTGGATTTCAATAAAAATAAATATAATTCATTTTTCGTAATGTTTACATTTGTATAAGTTTATTAAAAAAAGGAGAAATGCTGCTTTAGCTGATTTTATTTGTGAAATTTATGAGTTATATTTTATATGTAATATACTGAAATTAATAGAATGATTACTAGCCAATTTACAATTCAAAAATTTTAATATCTTCCATTCTTGTATATGGTAAGTATGTATAAATAAATATAAATATATTTGAAAAATATGTTTATGTTACGTCATTTGAGTTCCAAAATATTTGTAAAAGAACCATATTTCCTTTTTAACTTAATTTTGGAAACCTATAGATGAGTGGTTAAGAGAAGGAGAGGTTGAGCACTGAATAAAAAATCTTCCAAATCGGTGCTCGTCCATTACTTTTCAAGATACACAAGTCAAAATATATATTTTCTAACTTATGTAATCTACAAATCTACAAATTCTACAAAAGGAAAATGATATAGAACGTCATTTAGAGTTATGTATGGGCCTTTTTACAAATAAAGAAATAAAATTCGATACTAATGCTTTTCAAAACACATTTTTGAAAAAAAAAAATAGAATGAGGTGGATGGGGGAGGGGGTTAGAGACAGACTGAAATTCATATTGATATTTTCGTTTTTATTTTAGTTAAGAAAATGTACGATAGGTGTAAAATAACATAATAGGTGTAAAATATAATTTTTTTAAAATTCACATTCAATCAAATTTTTATTGAAAACTCTCATTGAAATTGATTTTTTATGAATATAATAATATCTCCTAACTAATGGAGTTGGCTACTTCTCCCCAATATTTTTTCCTAAACAGTATAGTTTTTTTTTCCAGCTTAAACTTGTGACCAACCTAATGAAACATTGGAAATCTGCTCAATTTACACACCTCTAACGTGACGGAAGTTTCATATTTAATTAAAAAAGTGAAAATAAGATATCTATTTAACAAAACTATGCCTCTTTCTTATATCCCACTGCAGTACAATGAAAAAATAAATTTGGTAAAATATCTTTGGTGTTTTAATAATAATTTAAATGGATTTATTTTGTGTGTGTGTGCGTGGCTGGGTGGGGGAGTGGGTGTGTTATTGTATTAATTTATATGGTTGATGGTTAGTTGGCCGTCTCGAATATCATGTGAGAATGGACGGGGTTTCTTCCTGGCCGAAACCCCGACCATTCTCACATGGTATTAATTTATATAGGAATAATTAGCTAAGAAGTAGGATTTATTTTTTTATAAGGAAAAGAGTGTTGATGAGAGATAGTTTTTGCCAAGCAGTGCCATACAAATATTGTGTTTTCTCTCTGAAGGGGATAATTAAAAAAGTGAAATTTCCCCAGTCAAATACAGATACAGGATACAGGATTGATAACTGAGTTACAGTTCGCTCCCCCCCCCCCCCTAGACTTTTGTATGTACTCTTGGAAGTATTGACTAAACTCCAAGTTAACTTGTTATGTTCCTTACTGTCCCTACTTGTTATCATATCCAACAAAGAAATTAATCCCCCTCAAACATTTAACTCTAAAATTTTTTTGTCCTATTTTTGGCATCCATAAAATCGCCTCCTACATGCAGTGAAATCCATGTTTATTGATAATAATTATTGTTAGTATTATGCATACGCACATATGCAAAATAGATATCCTGGAAGAAATGAACATTACTATGTTCATTAAAATATCCAGATAACTAATAAAATAACAGTTATTTTATAGCTACTATAACAGTTCACTGGAACGCCGCGTGAGGAGGTAGCCATATTGAAATTGGAGTGTACAATTAGCAATTCCCCTCTTTTTTACATTTAAGTTTAGTAAAAGGTGTACAGATATTTCAAACGAGAAATTCCAGAAAGCTTGAATATTTCTTGTTCCACTTGTTAAATTCACGCGTGTAATTAAAACTGAGATAATTTCCTTTAATTAGATACGGCAAATAAAATTTTAATTATCTCAATAGTATCTAGGCTTTTACAACATAACCTTTATTTAAGTGAAAAATTGAAATTCACCTTTCATTACGACTTAGTAATTTTCAAGTCGGCTCATTTGACAATTAAGCGTGCACTTGTTTCCAGACCAGAGTATTGTACCGTTATCTCATGCATATATTTCTTGCTTGATTTCCAGATATTATTGCTATAATTAAGCAACTGTTTTTCAATTTCTAGTGTTTTTGATCCCATTAATTTTAATTATAGCATTTATATTTGAAGAATATTTTTAATAATGGCTGGTATAACATGAGAAGAAATTCAGGCCGAAACGTTAACAATAATAAAAAAAATTTTAATTTATAAATTAGTTTTTATTTCTTCGAATTCCTAGGCAGAATCACCTCTCAATATTTTCAATAATATTAAATATTTTTGAATTTTTAACTTAAGACTTTGAACAATTATGGAAACTTATAAACAATGGCAGTGTATTGCTTTGAAGGTTATAATGAATAGAATTGTTCGCAATCTACCAACTCCAAGTTTTACACAATTTATTCATTGGTTAAAGCTGAAGGCTTTCATGTCCTGTGATATCATCTTCAGGGCTCAGGAATCTCCCAGTTTTGTTGTGAGAGAGGGGGAGAAAAGTGAGAATGTTATCAAGATCCATGTTTATTTATGTCTGAGCAGTGTATTAGCTAGTAACGAAATTATATGTGGGTAGATAATATCCATAAATAAGTAAATTTCATCAGCTGAACAAAATACATAGAAAAAAATTCTACTTTTCATATTGGCTACTTCACGATAGTTCTTCATTAGTTATCTATGAACTGTTAGTTTCGAGACTAGAATGGCTCCATCTCCTCATTTTCAAAATGGCTCGAAAAAGTGGTTTAAGTAAGAGACTAACTGAGGTGTCTCTCATTCAAACTCAAAATTTCCTGTGGTATGGTCGTTGTCATAAAAAAAAAAAAAAAAAAAAATGTACATTATTTTGTAAATGTTATTTTTTATGTGGTATTTAATCCCACGTGAATTTTACTAATTTTTAGTGCAAGGGAACAGAATAAAAAATCTAACCGTCCCAGCCAGGACTCGAACCTGGATCTCCTGCTATCCGTATTGGTAAATTGGTAAATGCACCGGCCCGGATAGCAGGAGATCTAGGTTCGAGTCCTTGCTGGGACAGTTAGATTTTTTATTCTGTTCCCTTGCACTAAAAATTAGTACATTAATTTGGTGTCTCAATTTGTCAAAAATCTTTTTTGCACACTAATGTCACTTGCGTTTTACCAAAATATGCAAGTTGATTACTTTCCCGTTGGACTTGGTGCATAAGTAGTTTATGAGAGATTAATTATTTTTAGTTGATTATTTTTTTTTTTTTTTTTTGCTTTTTTTAAAGAAGTCGTCCGATATGATGAAAGACAGTATAACAACAAGTGCTAATCAATTTCGTTCGAGGATTTGGTTAGCACTACGGAAAATATTATTTAAAATGTACAAAAGATTTGTGAGAATCCAGTTAACTCAGTACAAGATCTGTGCTATTATCGTAAAGATATATATTTTTTAGTGTTATGTTGAGAGAGTGTTTCCGGCAAAAAAAAAAAAAACTATAAAACTATTTTCAGTTGACATAAATTCTGCTACAAACGACGAAGGTGTCTTAGCCATCAGCACCATGACAGCCACGGGAATCCTACATAAAACAAACAGAGGGACAGACCGAAGTGAGGATCGCCCCTTACGAAAAATAAATTTGAAAGCGACACCGCCCTCCCCCTCCCCTCACCCCCTTGAGGGGGCAGCTGTAAATCTTGCACTGAAAATCCCACCGAGTCTCTGTTTCTTGGCAACCGACCCCAGCCCTCTTTATATAATAGGAATATAATCATTCTTCTAAACTGTTTACATTAGTCATATTTTTTTCAAAGAGCGCCGCGTGTGTGTGTGTGACCTCCAGAAATAGCCATGTTTTGTGTGGGCGATCCCCACTCCTACAGCTGTTGCTACTTAATAAAGTGGCCGTGTCTCTGGTCCCCTCTCTTCTACTGGTTTTATCATCTCTTCTCTCATGTCCTATCTATTTCTCCCGATGTTACCGCAGAGTTAACATCTTACTTCCGTTCTCCTTCTCCTCCCCCCTTCAGAATATATCTGTCCCTCTCAATTATCTATCTAAATATACGCGTATTTAGCTCCTCCGAGTCTGGTCCTGATGCCTCTTTGTTGTTTTCTTGGCATTTGGGACAGGGTGGGGTATTTTTAAAATTCTTTTAATGAGTTTTATTTTTTAGTGGGGGTGTTTTATTTATTTTTACGCGTTTTCTAGGCTGTACCTTTTGCGGTTAATCCGTGTTGTTTTCTCTAACACCACGTGACGGACGACAACCCTCTTGGATATTTGCCTAATCCTCTGTTCGCAGCTGCCAAGTGTTGAGGGGGAATCATTTGTTATCACATGTATTGGGATAAATAATTTCTGGCCGTGACAAAAGAAAAATTATCCTTATTATATATATTTTTTAAAAATATTATTTATATTTATAATGACATCAATGACCTCAATACGTTGTTATAATTCATATTCAAATTAGTTTTGTGAACCAAAACCATTCATTTTTTAGTATTTGTCATGCTCATATATTAAACTTATTAATCTTTCCTTTTTCATTTATTTTATTTTCTTTTCCACAGGTATTTACTATTTCTGCACCATATTCCAGTTATGTAAGTAGCAGTATCAATAATAAATAAGTATTTTACTTAAAGAAATTTTCCATAAATATTTAAATTCATTTATATAAAGAAAAAGGACAAAATTCAAAATGATTAATTTTGGAAATAATTATAATTAGTATATATTTCTTTTTTTCATGTAACGTTTTCTGTTAATGTTATTTGTTAATGGCTGAAATAAGTCGAGGTAATACAGGAGTGTAGAGTAAGAATGTTATAAAAAAATCTATAATATATTTTTTTTGAGCTATGAAATCATTTTTAAAATAATCGTCAAAAAGAATAATGCAATTCTATAGTTATTTAATATCAAATTTCTGAAATATCTTACAATAGGAGCATAATAATATTTAAATGTAACTAAGTGGGTTGGACACCTCCTATTATCCTTGGACTCCAGGTCGTCCTAGAGCCAATTTCTTGTTATGTTTCTCCTGAGCCAACCTTAACACTTATTCAAGTACTTTTTTGACAGAACATTGGAAGTCTGCTTAATTTATTCTTCTCAAACATTTTTTTTTTTTTTGTTTTTTTTGGGGGTTGTTCCTTTTCAAACATATGTTTCAGCGCTTGACGTACCCGCTCCACACAAAAAAATATATAGCATGCGCATTGTATGTACGAGTATGAAACAAAAAGCTCCATCGGCAGTTTTTTTTTTTTTATTCCCTTTTTCCCCTGGCCACATCCTCTCTTTTATAATATAAGCGGCGAAATTTTTTTTTTTTTTTTTATGTTTGCTCCTTGTAAAGGGCAAGGACACGGCAACTTGCGGTGACCATACAAAAGGATTGCTGCCCGCAAAATCGCGCCCGACCTTCGCGAACACCTGGCCCCGCGCGGGAGAAATAGCGACAAATGACGTGTTTGGGGGATGTCCGTTAGTGACGTCACACGCCCCTAATGACTTGTCAGAGGTGGTGGTGACAATCCGAAGTTTGGTACACGTCCTAGGTAGCTCCTATACATGTGTTTGTTTACTTCTAGGCCTTCTGGAGAAATATCTTCTATGGCCGATAGAAGTCAGCTCCGAAAGTATTAGTGAAGTAATCTTGCCCTCTCACGAAAAAAATCCTTTATTCAATTTGAATGCAGGAAATTAATCCTGACCCATCTGGTACACAATACGTTTTTTTTATCACTACATTTAATCAGTAGCTTCTGTGAAACATTATAAATACAGACATCTGTTCGCTTGAAATAAATAAATTTTTGAACAAACTAAAGTTTTGAAAGTATAAAATTTTATTGCTTCAAATTTTGGAATGCTTATTTATAAAAATGATATTTAGCTTCTTATTCGAAAGTTATATTTTTTTGTGATTTTTGTATATGAATTTTAAAGAGTTACATATCAATTAACGGACGAAGAAAAGAATACATGATAAATTAGATGAACCATAAGGTTTAAGTAATTTTCCATATGGCCAAAAAATATTCAATTGGTTTTTAATTTTTTTTTCCAGTATCTAAAATAAGTGATAATTTAAATGTCGACCCCTTTTTATTATTTACCAAATTTTTTTAATATTTATTTTGTTTATTTGGGAGATGTTTTTTGTCACAATAAATAATAAAAATTTTTTAGTCTACTATATCTTCTTAAAACATTTTTTTTTGTTAATAAACATATAAGATAAATCTTTTTCAATAGCGATTTTTGTAATAATAGATATAAATTTTTACCTGTTCTGAACTATCTTGAATTAAAATTCCATTCAATTATATTTTAACATGTATTTTTATAAATATTGTTTTCATTGTGCTGTTTAATTCAACGTAAATTTTAAACAATAAAATTTACGTGGGAATAAATACCACAACAAAAACAATATTTATAAAAATACATGTTAATATATAATTGAATTAAATTTGAATTCAAGAGAGTCCAGAACAGGTAAAAATTTAATTCATTATTACAAAAATATTTATAAAAATAAATAAAAGCAAATAACGAGAGTCCGATAAAAATCTTGACAATGTCCAGCTCCTTCATGCATTAGACGATGTATTCGTCTCTCTCGGAGGTTTAGACTAGTGCGGCGAAATTATCTGGCTATTCTCGGTGGTGTAACTGGTTAACGCACTTGCCCAAATAGCAGGAGATCCAGGTTCGAGCCCTGGCTGAGACAGATAGATTTTTTATTCAATTCCCCTGCATTTATTGATTAAAATGTATTTATTTTCCTGATTAGCCAGTGCTGCACAGAAGAAACTTGTGCCATTGAAGACAGCAATAATTTCCTGAATGTTCTTGTATTCTTATGTATTTCTCCTGCATTCAATTTTAGCTAAATGCAAATACATAAAGCGACATTATTTTTACAATTTATGGTACAGAATCGGTAAATAAACGACTGAAGCAAATCTAACTAAAGTACACAATATTTATAATCGTTGAATTGGTGGTGGGGGGGGGGAGGTTGGTGCAATCAAACAATCGTGGCTGGCTGCGCACACACATCACCTCCCACCAAATGAGCAAACTCCTGAACGATTTCGGTCGCGCGTTGGAAAATCACCTTTGTCAATTAGCGTAAACCTCGTTAGTCCGAACCGTTCTCGTCCCCCCACCATCGCTTCCCCCTCCCCATATTCCAAAACGTTTCCTCCCCACCCTTCCCACCACTCTCCCCCCCCTCACTTAGTATTGAAATGAATTCCGTTTATTTGTCGGTATTTAAATCAGATGTTTTAGTCGCTGGGAAGAAGGAGCCTACAAAAGGGAGGTTTACTGGCCACCGTGCGCCCTGGAGTGGTCGTACACGTCCCAGACTTGGAGTGTTTTATATTTGCGATTCAATTAAACTCCCGCACTCCTGATTTGCATAGAGCCCCACTGTGGAATCTGCATTTCCTCCCTCTTCAGGACCGGAGGACCACTTCCTTCGCCTAGGCCATACATGACTTCAGGATGGGCAAGTCTGTTTTTTTTTCTTCTTCAGGATCCTCCCTAATTAATTGTGATCGATGAGCTACAAATGAATATTCTTCAGCGATAGTCAATAATTGTCCAGAGCACATCTTTGGAATCTGCATTTCCTCCCTCTTCAGGACCGGAGGACCACTTTCTTCGCCTAGGCCATACATGACTTCAGGATGGGCAAGTCTGTTTTTTTTCTTCTTCAGGATCCTCCCTAATTAATTGTGATCGATGAGCTACAAATGAATATTCTTCAGCGATAGTCAATAATTGTCCAAAGCACCTCTTTGGAATTTGCATTTTGTCTCCTTAGGACCAATTCCTTATCCTGGCAATACAAAACTCCAAGATGGCGAGTTGATATCCCTAATTCATCGAGCCCTAGACTTCAACCATAGCCATTATTATCTGTAATTATCCTCTCTTCATTTTTTTATGTTCTTCAAGTCTTACTCACAAATTCCATTTCAAGAAAATTATTTAAATCTTAACGAAAGCTCTACTTTATGGTTTTTAATGGAAGAACTGTTGACATACTTTTGACAGATTGATCCTTTAGAATAAGGTACACTCATCCTTTCATGATGAGTCGACAACAGAAAAAATAGGATGGGATTTTAGAAACTTTTGAAATTGTTTTCAAGTTGCCATAACGTTCTGAATACGCTGTAAACACGTAGCTGACTTAAATATAATTTCTATGGACTCTATCCATTCTCCGAATACATTTTCTGGTGACTTGGTTAAGTGCTTCTATATCACATCCACATTTTATCGTCATATTTTCTATTGGCACTATTAATGGCCGTTCTCATCCTGATGTCCAATTGATTACCCCCCCCCCCCCCCGTCTAAGTGGGATATCAAACAATAAATTGCAACCCTCGCCATAATTTATTCCTCTCCTTCGATAGCACCTAAGTGCGACCTTATTTCCAATGCAAATGCCACCTCCGATTGCGAATTTCAGTATGCTTCCCCCTACCCCATCTATAGAACCCCCGAGGAAGGATATCTATCTTGTACTATGCATTCCAGCATTTTATCATTTAATTCTATAAATAGACGCCAAGATTATCTGGTCCTCTTGTCCACTCGGGATTTATGTCCTGTAACATATATATGTATATTATATATGGATTTTTCGGTCTACCCAAAGACTAATTCCAAAGGCAGGTATGTCTGGGATTCCTCTTTTGCTGTAAATCAAAGCTGTTCCTGGCGAGGTACTCCTCTTTTTTGACAGTCCTTCCCCCCCTCCCACCAGTTCGGATATCTCACTCTTGAGGGAGGGGGAAGGGGCACGTAATTGCGAGCCAGTCTTTGACGTAGACAAACTCCTCCTTCGCTATCTCCCTCCTAACCTATCTATTTATTCATTTCATTTTGCAACACCGTTTTTCTTTCTCCTTCTTTTTACCTGCTTTCTTTCCTCCCACTGGCATTTTCTCTGATATCCTGCCGGCGAATATTGGTTTTAAAATGAACTTTTCTACATTTTTTAGTATTATTTTTTTTTATTCTCAGAGACTGTATCATCAATTTAAAGCACGTGTGGTCTTTTCTGCTGTTTATTTATTTATTTACCTATGGTTATATCTGAGTTATATATCAGATATAAATTAAATTCTGTAATAAGATAATCTTATCTCAGAGAAATCACGCTACACACGTTGGCACCATTAAGTAAAGTATTTTAATGGATCTTCACATATCCTACATTGGAAATACAAAAAAAAAGGTCTGTACAAAATTATGCAATATATATCTGCTGTGTAGCGACCTCTATTTTTGAAATAATTTAACAAAAAATGGTATATATTCTTCCTTTTGTAAACCCTTGGATGAGTTCTTAATGGCAGAAATCAAACTAAGTGGAGAAGAAGGTGATTTAGATGTAGAGGAAAATTTTAATCGTAGTATCTCCGTTGATATTTGAAAAATTTTATAGAATATAAAGTAATTTAAAATAGCTTATGTTCTATAATATCTTTACGAAAAGATTAAATTTACGAATTTAACTACGATGGGTGAGCACTTACTCCACTCTTCGTTCCCGGTCAGTCTAGAGCAAACTTTAATTTTATGAAATGCAATGAGTATGTATGTTTTTTAAATTTATTAATAATATGCAAATCTGAATGAAAAATATCATATAACTGACAGTACATAGGTGTATAGAAAATAGAAATTTTCAAGATTTTAAATTTTGGAATTCTCCAATTAACATATGCTATACAATTAGTACCCTGGCTCTCGTAGCGCGCACACACACACACACACACAAAAGCACCCACTCCCAACCCACACACACACACACACACCCTGGAGGAAAAGCTCGTTTGCAAGTCTGGACATAGGCGAGGGTGTTGAGCCCTTTCCCCACAGTTTCAGCCCTAATTCAGAATAACCCCCCCCCCCCCTTCACATTAATGAGTCGCATTGCGTCGAGAAGAAACTCCTCTCGTAGCTATTCAGGGCGGTAGTGGGATTCAGGCCTCTTATTTTCCAAAGGGCCAGTGAGATCGCCATCTTTAAAAGCGATGAAACACAGAGAAACCGCTGACCCCTTGTCAAATAAATTAATACATTTTTAAAATACAATTCGAAAGAGCCGTGAATTGTATTAAGTTTAGAACCATACGGAATCCTTCAAAAAGGTACGAGTCTCAGAACAGTTTTTAGTCCTTGTACAAGTTTTTTCCTTTCTGTAGGTTGGCTTCCAACATGACTAATGAGCGTGTGCTTTTACCACTTTTTTTATTAACACTCTATCAAAGAAGGGCTTAAACGAAAAATGTAGAGAACGGAACAAGGTGTTATCTAGTGCTCTGGACTTTGGAGCCATACGTACCAGGTTCAATGCTCACACTGCACAGCTAGTTTTTTTTTTCTTTCTGTACTTCAGTTCCTGATGTAGTCCTGGAAACCTCATCCCAGGTGAGGATTGTTATTCCTCATTGAATGAGAAAAAAAAAACCAAACGTTCCGAGCGTTGTGCTGACCGACATCTTCTCTAGTGTGCCGAATGGGTGGCGAATGAATACATCCTATAATCTGTTTCCCCCTAGATCAAATTTGCCGCTTGGTTGGAGAATTAATTCGTTTTATTAACTTCATATTTCTAAATTGAGATGGTTCTCAGAGTAATTTTTAAAGTGATATATTTTATATTTTTATGATTTTTTTTTCTTTTAATAAATGATTGCCCGGTGCTACGGGTATTTAGAATGGAATAGCTACTTATCGGCAGTTACATTCGTACATATATATATACAAGAACAAGTGGAATGAAGAATGTAGTGAACACACAGAAAGAAAAAATTACAAAGAGTAAAATTTTTGGGTATTTCCCACTCTTCGTCAGTAAGGGGTAAAGAGAGAATATATGTTCTACACACATATTTTTTCCCCTCTATTTTGTTTATCAACTGAACAAATTTTAGGCTTCGTTTTCGAAAATTATTTTAAAATAAATTTCAGTAAAATTAAATCTAGTAAATAATTTCACATAAACTGTAAATATATATATCTCTTTCTCACCTGTTGATATATTTAATAGTCCTTCCAGTTTTATATTTAAAAAAGAAAATTAATGCTGGGAAAGAGGTTTTATTTCCATAAAATGCCAGAAAAAAAGTAATGTATAATGTGTCATTTTTAATGTGGAATGAATTGTTGACCGTCAAGTTCTGTGAAGAGATGTTTTTTTAAAAATAAGTTTATATTTCTTGAAATTAATTTGTAATTAATGAAGAGTAAAGATAGAGGTATTTGGTGGACAATACAATTTTTTTTTTTTTTTTGTAAATTTGTAGTTACTCAGGGGAATTTTTGTGGGCTTACAGCATTAGGTTGATTAAAAAAAAAAATATGCGCTTGAAAATACGCAGAACATGACAAAGACCTCTCACTGATTTAATCAATGAAATATTCAATCAGTTTGAGTAAAGGGAGAAACTCACTTGGAATAAAAACGAAAATGGTTGTAGTGGCTTTTCGAGTGAGAGAAACACACTTGAGCCAATTAGAAAATCCCGGCTGAAACCTCATTTGAAAGGGAGTGTGCCTCTGACCTTTGATTGAATCCAACTTGAACGACTGCTGCAAAAATAAAACGTAGGGGTGGCTGGGGGAAATGCATAAATAACCTCCCTTTCTTTCTCTCTCCCAACCCCCCGGGGCAAAAATTTTATTCATGGGAATTCAACAGGTTTCTTCCCTCAGAGCCATCTCTATTTGAGCTTTCCAATTCAGCAATTAGATAATTCAGTCTTTAGGTGAATTACACTGCTTCAATTTGTATTTGAACATTGTGAAAAAATGAAATAAATAATTTTCTATAGATGTTACAGTTCCAACTGATATATTTGATCGGTTTATGTTATTTTGTGTTTTATAAGTAAAGAAAAAAAATTATATACATATATATTAACCCTAAGAACAATATTTAATATTTATTTGAAATTATTTGAAGTGTTTAAGACATATCATGCAATTATGAGTCATTTAGTTCGAATAAACAAAGTTCTAGTATTATCATACCTTCTATTATCCGTCTTCATTGGTTTCTGCACACCATCTTCTGTTGGCGAGCGCTTTCGGACATTGTCCATCTTCTTGGCCGAATACATGCAAAAGATAATGAGTAGAGACTTTTCTCAGAAACAAGCGGCCCTTTCTCAGAAAGATGTAGAAATTAAATCTTAAATAGGTTTTTATTTTTATATTTACTACTGGATTAAATTTTTAATGGTAATGAAACATAAAGGATAATGAAATAAAATACGATATTTATGCTTCTTTTGTAAATTGTTGAATAAGGTCGTTAACGCTGAAATATATTTGGGGGAAGTTCAGGAGATATCCAATTTAAATAAATTAATCATTCATACTTTTGTTACATACATTTAATGAAAAAGATAATATATATTTAATTGTAGTAAAGGTAATATATTTTTTGTATTGAAAATTCTGTAGTAGATATTTATGATTAATTTAGGCTTATACCCATCCATCAATTTTCTGTTTTGAAAAATAGTTGTCGCCTCGAACACTTAATCTTCTTGAGTAAAGAAGTGCGACATTGTAGACATCCTTTCGGACACATGAGCGTGTAGTTCATCGCCGTACCCTCCGAAGGTGTAGGACCTCCAAAGGCATTACAGATTTAAACCTTGGTTCAAGGGGGAGGGGGGTTGCGTCCAAACTTCGACCGGGGGTGGATTAGTCGGCCTCTGTTCTCCCCGGATAAGGGCAGCGATCAATGGGGGTTGGTGGGAACTATTAGCTGTACAAGAGCTATAAGGGGTACTTATGGAGGAAAGGTAAGGGCTTAACTGAAAGTCCGATATCCACCGGGAAGATCCTCTTGCTTCGTATCTTCCGAAGTTCAGCGATATCCCCAATGCAAAGTTGGAGGTGAGAGTCCTCGTCCGGAGTCTAGGAATAGGTCGCCCGCTATCTCTTGGGAATTTCGATGGAGTTCTTGGTGGAAGTTAAATACCCAATGACATCGGCAGTGACTTGGTAGTTTATAGATTAAATATAGAATAAAATAATATAATGAATTTTGAACCTTAATTTATACCTACAAATTATTAATACGAGGAACTTTGACCACAGAGGACAAATGTTTTCTTTGAGAAAGAAATAAAATAATGTTTTACTCGTAGTATATTTTTAGCTTTTGATTTGTACAAATGTTAGTCAAAATGCTTTATTTTTATAAATTTCTTTGTGGACTTTATGTGTGTGTGTGTGTAATGATATTCAACAATTGATAATATTGACAATATGGGTTCCTCAATTCCTCATAGCACTTATGACAACATCAATAAAACAGTAACTTATGAAAGAGACATTTAAAAAAAAAGTATATATGTGAGTTAAACATTTATGGAGAATGAAGAGGAAAGAAGAAAAAATTTCATTTTGTTATATAATGCAGGTTAAGAAGTATTAGTTGTGGTATTTAATCCCACATTAATTTTATAGAATAAACGCAAGGGAATAGAATAAAAAAATTTTACTACCTAGGCCGGAACTCGGATCCAGATCTCCTGCTTTCCGGGCTCGGATGCCAGTCCGTCAGCGGGTACGAGTCCCGGCATAGGTAGTAAAATTTTTTTATTCTATTCCCTTGCATTTATTGTATTGATAAAATAATTTTTTTTTTNTGCCAAAAAAAAAACACAGTTTTTTTTGTATCGCTATTTTTGTATAAATATCTTACTGGTTTTAGCAGTTTGAGAGGAAAAGCAAATGAGGAGGGGCGGTTATTAACGTGCAATCATTGCATCTTACTAACAAACAACACAAGTTACTTTTATTTATATCGCTGTTGAATGTGCACAACACCAGATTTATTGGATCGCAGTGGTCAAAGCGTTTTAGCTCAGAAGGTCCTTATATATCTGTTTTTGGTTAATGTCCCTTCGATGTATTCGTATGAGTTCGATGAACGTTCATTTTCGTTCTGAATTCCGTATAATTCATACATAATTAATAACATTATTAGATGATTTTAGTTGGGGTTCGGTCATGGTAGATCCAAAAAAAAATATAATACAAATGCTATGAAAACCGACATTTTTCTCTGCATGATAGCCTTCTGGAACACTGAATTACACGAAAAACCAATAGAAATTTAACAAAACATTTTAAGCCTAACCACACTTAAAGTGGTAGTCATTGGAGNATACAATTTTTTTTTTTTCTGCAACTTTTGTTATACTGACTAATTAAATATCAACCACTTCAAAACTTCAATAAATTTAATTTTAAATATACAAAATTGTGTTTGTTTTTATTTTATTTTTAATTCTCATCTTCCCTCTGCTTGTAACAATTATTTGTTTTGCCTAAGGGAATATCATACCTATTAAAATGCATTTTCCTTAGAAGATGCAAATAGAGCTCTAGGTCACTTAGAGAATACTATTACCCCCCCCCCCCCACAAGTTTGAGTGATAAATGATACTATATCAGCTGCTATCTGACTCCTACTCGCCTTGGTTGATCGGGACGTGTCCTGATTTATCGGCGACATTAATAGTCTTTTTATCCCGGATTGGGCTAGGAGTGAGGTCCTTCTTATTTAAACTGCAATAATTCACCCCCATTGGCTGGCTCTCTGGAGATCAATAGCCAACCAGCTGATACCTTTGTACAATCTACTGGAAGGTAACCACCCCCTCTCACCCTGACACGTGCTGATTGAGGCCATCATCCCTCCCATACCACCCCTAACCATCTCTATTAATCCTGAGCAGGACCCCTGTACCTTGTTGCCATTCTAATTGCTGATTTGCCGAGGCACTCCTCCTGTCTCCTGCAGATCACATTTAATCCTTCGAGTACTCATGTTGAATGGTGTCTCTTTAGGGAGAATTGATTCCTACCCATCCTGATAAAGGAGAGAGGTAAATCCTTTCTAAATCATTCAAAAATCCTTATGGCTTCCAGCCGTAGACAAATACATAGACAATTAATGAGAGGGAATAGAATAAAAAAATCTATCTGTCCCAGCCAGGAATCGAACCTGGATCTCCTGCTATCCGGGAGATTTTTTATTATATTCCCTCTCATTAATTGTTTAAAATTTACGTGAGATAAAAAACCACAACCCAATAAAATATTTATAAACAAATACATAGATTTGACTTTAGAGTTCTTTATTAAAATGAACATTTATCAATTTTGTTGAACGTTAGCTGTGAATGCTTGGATTATTCCAAACTGTTAACTGTTAATTCTTCTTATCTGTCTTCCTGGAGGATACATTTCTCTTTTTGTGCAAATCAAGAGTTGTTTTTTTTTATCGTGGAGATTATTAGCAGATGTTTTTTTGTTGAGGTTCGGTCTAGGTAGATCCAAAACATACAATTTGAAAAAAAAAAATGTATTTTTTTATCATGTGTCGACATTTCGGCTTACATTATAAGCCATCTTTAAAGCTATGATCAAGGCAATAGGGGAAGTCATGTCACCTGGTTCAAATGTTCATGAACTGCACATGTTCATTTGAACTAAGTGGCACGAATAAATACATTTTTAATATTGTTTTGTAACTCTTCAGGATCCAATACAATCCCATCTACTTTATACCATATAATGCTTTAAACATGAATACTATACTCATTCCCTTGATGATTGCATAAGGAGTAGAACATAATACTTCATTATTAATTATATCAAATATATATTTGATATGATCAAATAATGTTTTTTATTATTATTGTGCTATTAATAATACAAATTTTATTAATAATAAAGTATTTATATCGTAATAAATTAAGTGAAACTAATACGAATTTTCTGATGTTAATTTAAAAAAATAATCTTCACAAGATTTAAAGTTAAATTTGTTTCAAAAGTATACTTTAAATACCTGTTGGACTACCTTTTTCAGAACAGTGATTTGGTAAAATCACAGATCCAACTGAGCTGGTATACCTTTGTAGCGGGACACTTAATGATATCTGGCTCCCAGCTGGGCGTGACCAAATGTATCAGTCGCTCCAGGCGTCTTTGGTTACATAAGTTTGGTCCTGAGTCAAACACACACCCACAAATGATTTGACACTAATCCCCGAACAGACATAGGACTTATCTGGCTAATAAGTGTACGTCTGGCTCTTGCCGTATGGAATAGAATCATGTTTTTTATTTTTTTTATTTTTATTATTATAATCCTCCAAGGCAATAGACTCTGTCGTGCGCCGATAATTAGTTTTACTGAGATATTTATCAATATATTATATTAGGGACATCTTTAATTAAAAAACTAACAGCTGTTTAACTGGTTTAGAAGTGGAATTCCCTGAAAAATTTTGTTTGATTTTAATTAAAGAAGCCTTTCATATAATATACTAACAGGTATCCCAATAAAACTTATATTAATTTCCAGGTGAAATTGATTCAATCTTTTGTCACCACAATTGTTAGGAATAATATTGTCCCTGTATATTGAACCCCTTCAAGACTGGAAGTTATAATGAAAAAAAAACAACAACATAACTTGGAAACATGCCAGTATATTCAAATTTCATATTGGAAAATTGAAATTATTGTAGTTGCCATAGTCAAGCAGTTTTTCCAAAATTTCAATCACTTGATCTAGCTTAATTTTTTGGTATTGTAAAAATTTTGAATGTAAAATTCCTTCCCACTATTGTTGAATGGATTTTACAATTAATACTACCAATGTAAATTATTGAATAATTACTGAATAGGTTTGTGTGAGACCCATTAGTATATAGTGTATCATAGTATTGTAAAGGAAAATAAATAAATAATTACAAAATAGGTTTGTGTGTTAATATTTTTTTCTTTAAAACTTATAATTGCAAAACGTTAAAATATATTTCTACAATTATATTATTTCGCATGAAATATTATTTTATTATTTTTTTTTTTTTTAATCCATTTATGATTAATTGCTCTGTCATTTGAACAAAGAAATTATTAAAAATCTATAATTACCCATTTCTTGTCTTATCATAACATTTTTTTAATTCTAATTATTAATCTAACAATTCGCTGTGATATTAATTGAGCATTGTTGGACTCCAGGTAAAAATCATTTACAGGAGTGACTGTAATTAAGTAGAAAAAGAAACATAAATAAACAGGACCTAATAGTATTGATAAGTTGTAAAACATGGCGTGCCTCCTGTGAGGTGTTAGTCCTTTGTATTTATAACTATACTAAATCACTAAACGCCATTAGTGCATGTGCACTAATCAGATTCTTAAGAACATGACAGCGTGTATTTCATTTACGGACTTCCATTGTCTTCACCCCTTCAGGAAAGATTCCACACCCTTTATGTCTGTCGTTTTAGTTAAAACTTATTTGTTTCCAGTTAAAAAAAAAAAAAGCCATTATTCATCGAGGAGTAAAAAAAAAAACTGTTAACAAGCTGAATTTAATAGCTTGTTAGCGTGTACTTGAAGATTTATTTTTGATATTTTAATTTGAATTAATTTTCTACCTCGTTATTGGTTCTATTCATTCTAGGTGGATTTGTACATAAAAAAAAAAAACTTCTATTAAGGATAGTATTGTTTGAGGGAGTGCATCTTGAATCTTGATACTCACCGTTGTAAATTATGTTGTCCCCAGGCCTTTAAAAAGTGTTAAAAAATTTTCAACACCTTTTGCATAAAATTACTCTCTCATCCGATGACAAACTAATGGGTCCTTC
The DNA here is from genome assembly GCA_000696205.2 of Oncopeltus fasciatus. Lineage (NCBI taxonomy): Eukaryota > Metazoa > Arthropoda > Insecta > Hemiptera > Lygaeidae > Oncopeltus > Oncopeltus fasciatus. Next base: position 536,815 of record KZ807072.1, read on the forward strand.
AAAGGATTAAGATAAATAATAATGAAAAACAATTACAAAGATAGTAATGGAAGATTTACTTAATACTTTTAATTATATTATTTAAGAACAGGTGGGATAGAGAGTGCAGTGCACACACAGAAAGAAAAAATTACAAGGAGTAAAATTTTTGGGTATTTCCCACTCTTCGTCAGTAAGGGGTAAAGAGAGAATATATGTTCTACACACATATTTTTTCCCCTCTATTTTGTTTATCAACTGAACAAATTTTAGGCTTCGTTTTCGAAAATTATTTTAAAATAAATTTCAGTAAAATTAAATCTAGTAAATAATTTCACATAAACTGTAAATATATATATCTCTTTCTCACCTGTTGATATATTTAATAGTCCTTCCAGTTTTATATTTAAAAAAGAAAATTAATGCTGGGAAAGAGGTTTTATTTCCATAAAATGCCAGAAAAAAAGTAATGTATAATGTGTCATTTTTAATGTGGAATGAATTGTTGACCGTCAAGTTCTGTGAAGAGATGTTTTTTTAAAAATAAGTTTATATTTCTTGAAATTAATTTGTAATTAATGAAGAGTAAAGATAGAGGTATTTGGTGGACAATACAATTTTTTTTTTTTTTTTGTAAATTTGTAGTTACTCAGGGGAATTTTTGTGGGCTTACAGCATTAGGTTGATTAAAAAAAAAAATATGCGCTTGAAAATACGCAGAACATGACAAAGACCTCTCACTGATTTAATCAATGAAATATTCAATCAGTTTGAGTAAAGGGAGAAACTCACTTGGAATAAAAACGAAAATGGTTGTAGTGGCTTTTCGAGTGAGAGAAACACACTTGAGCCAATTAGAAAATCCCGGCTGAAACCTCATTTGAAAGGGAGTGTGCCTCTGACCTTTGATTGAATCCAACTTGAACGACTGCTGCAAAAATAAAACGTAGGGGTGGCTGGGGGAAATGCATAAATAACCTCCCTTTCTTTCTCTCTCCCAACCCCCCCCCCCCC
>KZ807072.1:561302-572521 GCA_000696205.2 Oncopeltus fasciatus
TATATATATATTTTATTTCCTTGAATAGTGAATTTAAAAAAATATTTTGGATTTTTTTCTAGAAATAATTTCTATTTGAATACACTTAATGTATCAGAGTAATAAAACTAAATAAAATTACACTGATAATTGGTTACAATTCAAGTGTATCAAACATTTCAAGGGTGTAGAAAATAAGGCACTTTGGAATGTATTCTTGCAAGTGGTTGTCACAGACAAAAGTAGTAGTATATATATGTCAAATTACTATATGATTGATTTAATAATAATAGTAAACAAGATTCAGGAGTTATTTCTTGTATTAACTTAAATATAAAAGTAGACTTCTAATGATGTCTTATAGAATATGGGATATAGTGAATGCATAACAATAAAAAAATTACTATTATTACTATCTTAGTAGATGTTTTTTGTTGGGGTTAGGTCAAGGTTAATCCAAAAAATACAATTTTATAAAAATGTGTTTTTTTTTTTTTTTATGGCAACTGTGTTTGTTTGTGTGTGGCCAAGTGAGATTAGAATAACTGTATAAAGGCACATCTGTTATTTGTGATGGAATTCATTCCTGCAACATTGCAACAGTGAATTTGATTTATGCTGCAATTTGACTTAAGTCTTGTAATCCGGGGGGGCGTTGGGCGTAGTCATGTATTTCTTAATATGGCGATCAATAAAGTCGCTAATAAAAAACCACAAAAAAACAAACACTCGAAATCGCATAAAGTCTGAACGCAAGGAAAAAAATATAACTATCATACCATCTATTCTCCGTCTTCATTGGTTTCTGCAAACCATCCTCCGTTGGCGAGCGCTTTCGGACATTGTCCATCTTCTTGGCCGAATACATGTGTTCACTGTCACTGTCTGTATTCAACAGAATTGAACGTTGAATTCATCCTCAATGGATAATGCCCGAATGCGCTCGCCAACAGAAGATGGTTTGCAGAAAGCAATGAAGACGGATAATAGAAGGTATGATAGTTCTATATTCATTCGTAGTGAAAATAACCTTTTAGATTATTTACCTAAAAAAAAAAACTTAAATGGGATACTAGACGAAATTCTATTGGTTGACGATAAAGTCATCGACTCTGTAATGAATTTTCTGAAAGAGGGCAGGCTATTAAATCTTATCTAGATGCATTTTCAGTATACTTCTTTTCCATTCTCTCTCAATTTTTCTTTCTTATAAATTTCATAGTTTCCAAGCACAAAGAAATTACTATGTCAGTCCCCATAATAACTATATACATTAACAATACATTACACCTCACCATGACCAAGAAATTCTTCTTCTTGAAAATATCTTCCCACTTCTAAAAATATCTCCCTGGCGTTAATGACCAAAGGTTGACACGCCATTAAAAAAATAAAAAAAAATAAAATAAAACCTGAACTGCAGTGTGACGTATGAACTAAATCAGGTTTTCGCCGAGCATTAATTCAGTATCTTCCGGGGGGTGTACTCTCCAGCTCTCGGGTGTAGTGTAGTAGCTCCGGGTTCGAATCCAGCGGCACGGAAATAACTCACCCCCCCCCCCCCCCCACAGGAGTTTTGGGAGAGATTAATGTTGGGCCGTTTTGCGCCATCTGCTAGTTGTGTGACTCCACCTACGTTCATTAGTTCTAAAAAGAGCCCTTTCATGGGTGTGACATAGGTCGACTCCGGTCCATCAGTCTTGTCGGACGAATAACGACTTGAGACTGCTCCCACTTAAGACCCTATCTCAAAGGTGGCGTAATCCTAGCAACCCTCTGTAGAAATATATAAACATTTTTTGACATTATATTCCTTGATATATTAATCAAACAATTTTCCAAACAGCATTCTAATTACAATTTAACCTTTTTTTTTCTGCTGTGAAATAAAAAAAAATACAAACAAGAGAAGTAACATTCTTCTTCAGGTATCTTTAAATTTATTTAAAATACAAAATTTAAAATTATTCCAATTAACCTAATTTAGGAAGTATATAGTAATTATTTGTTTTTACCAATTTTTTGTCACACATACCATCAGATATGATGCATATATATATATATATATATATATATATATACCCCTGTATAGGAGGGGTTATTTTGTGAAAGCCACTCTATTCTAAACACCAATGGCACTGGTATATGATAATAGCTTTCCGATAGCGGAGCTGGAATGCACCATGCCCAAGCTTGCAGACCCACCACATATCATACAGCCCCCCCCCCCCATCTAAATTGCCGGGAAAAAGAGTATTAAATCGAAAGGAGGTTTCTCAAAAGGTCGCTTTAAGGTTTTAATAGTTAATCAACATAATTATATATAAAAAACTTAGTCATGGAAATGTGAACTTAGGGACAGGACGTCCTCTCTCATCTTCATGATAGCCCTGAAGATGGCTTGCAATGTAAGCCGAAACGTTGGCAGATAATCCTTTCTTAAAAAAATACATTTTTTAAATTTGTGTTTTTTGGATCTACCTTGACCGAACCCCAACTAAAATCATCTTAGAATAATTATGTATATTATATATACATTTGTCCTATTTGAGCCTCATATTATTGAAAGTCTCTTTGATTTAATAAATAAAACAGCTTCAATTAAAGGCTCATTATTTCAGTGAGTTCAGGAGTGATAACAGCTGAAATATGTTGGAATTTGCAAATCTTCTAAAAGAATAATAAACAACATAAATTTAGATAACAGTACATGACATTAGGATAAATAAATACACAAACGTATATCGCTGAAGATTCCATTTTGTTTTTCGAGAAATAACTGCATACGTGTCTCTCTAATCTTAAAAGGAGAGAGAGGAAAATAATTATTTTTCAGATGAGAGGTGAATGTGGTGGGGGGTCGTGAATCACTCATCATAGTAGCAGTTAATTAAATACTACGATGATATCCACTCAGCGATTAGAACTGCTCTCTGATGTAACTGTTCTCTGGCTAACATCATTTTTCACGGTTCAACACCGCTGCACGACCTGCCCCGGGGACAGGCGGCTCTCCCTGATTCGAGGTTTCCGTGCAGGGCCTTGTAAACACGCCATAAACAAATGCATTACCGTGTGCCGCCCCCACCCCCTGCTGCTGGTGGTGGTAACCTCCCCTTGCCTAGGGGTGGTGACTACCCCCCCTCCCACACTCTGCAGACTTATACTACCTAAGTGGTGTGAGTCAGCTTGAAGGGTGCACCAGGATATTTCTTACGCTTCCTTGGGGTGAACTGTTACCCGGCTGTTAGGAGCTCAAATGACCTGTGATTGAGCACTGTTACTGATAAAACAATTTACAGCTTTTTTCTCCATTAGCTTCAGCAAATGGAATATTCCGAACGGTCTTTATCGCAGCCATTGTATACCATTTCAACAAAATACTAAAAAATATTACAATAGAAATGTTATTTTTTTATTTTAATTATTAAATAAAGCATTTTATTATATTAAAGATGTGTACTACTACTTGTACGTTCTGTAAGTACTTGTGGGTCATGAATAGACCCCACTTCAAAATGCTAAGATTTAACAATTTAATTTATAATTTATGACCTTATAATAATTATTTAAGGGCTTTCTATCTATAAATACTGCCGAAATAGGAACTTAAGTATTAAACCTTTTAATACTTAAGTATTAAGCCTTTTATATGTATATGATAGAAACCACTATACTACGACCTATCGTAATAAATAAATGCTCTTAGTACAATACTAGTACACCCTAAATTATACTTCCCTGTATACTGAGTAAGTCTGAATGTATTATACTTCTTAGGTCTCACTATAACCTCTGTAGACCTTCCAGGCCCTTCCGGTGCCATATAGCCTTCTGCACTATATCCTTATTTACTTGGGGCTTGCTGAATATTTAGCTGCTTGCTAAACTATGCTACTTCCATTGCTAGCCCTAAGGCTTGCTCACTTGTTGGAAATTACGGTTCTTTTTACCATACTAGATCCCACATAAAAATAGTTCTGTTTGATATAATTACTCTTACTGTTACCTATCCTATGTTCAGGTATATGGCCTACTATACTGTATTATGGCTCTCTAAACCAATATTATATTATGATATGATAAAATATGGGATTTTACACTACACTAAAATCATCGATTCACACTAGGGACCTCTTTACTGAGGGACAGCACTAAACTAAACTAGGGCTACACCACGGCCCTGTATACTATGAACTGTTTAGTAAGCAAGAACCATCTTTAAGACCCACTTTATGACCATATCAGGGACTGCGTGACAGCACTATGTACTATACTAGGGCTCGCTGTACTAAACTACTCTAATTCTGTATACTAAGGACTGTTTAGTAAGTATTTACCATCAATACGTCACTCCACCCTACTTTACAACTCTCTGTACTCTACTTGAGGCCGTTGTACTGCGTGACAGCACTATGTACTGAACTTGAGCTCGCTGTTCCGATACTATATTTGCACTAGGGTCCTCTAAACGAACAGTACCAATATTCCGTACTAAACATGGGACTGTTTAGTAAGCAAAGGCAATCTCTGCACAGTTTAGGCCTACTTTATATAACCCTCTATGTTCTATTAGGTGCCGTTTTACTTTGTCTCACCACTCTTTACTGATCTAGGGCTCGCTATACTGCATTTAGGCATGTTTTAGTGAACAATCGCCACCTATGCAGCTCTTTGTGCCCCCAAAATGCATTATTGCACTATTCTGGGGGCTCCTGGAATTAACCTTTGTACTCCGCAACAACCCGCCTCCTTTATTTTACAATAGCCTGCCCTGTGCGGTGTTCTGTACCAAACTAAGGCCTAATTAACTTCACCAGGTATCTCTACAATTTATTATACATAATCACTGAAATGAAGTGCTATTATCTCTTATAGTTTCTTCAAAGGGATGGATATTTATCTAGTGACGTCAGAATATTATTTTTTTAATTTAATGAAGTTGTCCATTATAGATGGCGTATCTCTCTAACGATAGTAACACTTCGCCTTGGGCCAAGCGAGGGTAAAAACAAAAGACCAAAGATTGGGAGTAGTGAAATAAGCTCGGACGTAAATAAACATTGGCTCTACCGACTCACTGGCCTGGGGCAAGACTGTCGAACAGACACTCTCGTGGATTAGCATTTTTGTAGGGGAGCGCAGAAAACAATTTGGCGGTTTTTTGGTTTGGTAATGAAGACATTTGTATGGCGGGTTTGCATCAGTCAGTCAGCCAGGTGCCATACGTCATCTAGAATCCCTGCGTCAAAGTTAACAAGCAGCCCCCCCCCCCCTTCCTCCACCTCCCAGAGAATCACCTTCGCCTCCTCTCCATGACTTTATTTATGTGACTTTTATGCTCCGTGAGTTGTGCGCCTCGTACCTTTTTTTTTTTTCTTTTTTTTTTCTACTTTTGCCTTTTTTTGGTCCTTTTGATTCCAGCCGTATTCGTCTTCTTCCCCTAAGTAATTTCCAGGGAGTGAAGATAACCTCAGCTATGATTTACATTGGTTGTTTGAATGCCCGAGGAGCTGTGGGACGAGCACAAACAGACGAGGAGTCGGCTTGGATGTTTTAACGACCCTTGAAGGCCTCTCGTACGGGCTATCACCTTCTAAAGGCATTGTCCGATCGCGACATGCGGGAAGTCGTTGTGATTTGTCGGAGACGGAAAGACGACTGTATCCGCTGCTAGTTCCTGGAGTGAAATGTCTTTCCAGACACTTGCACGTTCTCCAGAACCTTTCATTGAGAATTCATAAAGAGATGAATAGCCTTATGGCTCTGAGGAAATCAGGGACAGAGACATTCTATTTCCTCCGTTTTGCTGCATGTATTCTAATAAAATTTTAAACAATTCATTTACATATAATGCAAGATTGCACAACTTCATTGACCAATTACATATACAAATATATAAATTCCTGAAATAATGTATTTCAGACTTATAATTTATATATTTAAAAAAAAAAAAGAAATCTTAAAATATTTTATCAAGATGTAACTTAGTGACATACTGGACAGCTGTAATAATTTCGGTCAAATAAAGGCATACACTGATACCATAGAACACAAATAAAATCAGTTCCGCTACTGGCAATATAGGCCCAACAGGGAAATACATGTTAAGGATGTATTTATTCGGCACACTAGAGAACGTAAGAGGTCAGCAATCCATTCTGATTCGTTCCATTCAAGGAATAATAGTTAACAATTAGGGCTGGGTGTTCTTTACGGGCACACTTCTCTTAAGAGTAGAGGATCCTCTGGATAATATAGGTATGGTTTAAAACTAACAGAAGAGCAGGAAGAAAGAAAACTATCTGTGCTCGGAGATTTCTAAAATATATATTGAAAAAATAAATAGTTGGAATTTTTAATGCAAGGGAACAGAATAAAAAATCTAACTGTCCCAACCAGGACTCGAACCTGGATCTCCAGCTATCCGGGCCGGTGCAGTTTCCATTTACACTACCAGGACAAGTCTGATAAGTTGTTAAATTCCCCGAACTAGTGTCGAGAGTCTAACCTCCGAGGCCGACGAATATATCGTCTTATGCTCGGAGGAACTGACATTGTCAAGCTGTTTAAATGACTCTCGTTATTTACTTTTAAATTTTAATTTTATAAATTTTTTTTATTCTGTTCCCTTGCACTAAAAATTTGTTAAAATTTACGTGGGATTAAATACCACAAAAATAATTCTCATAAAATTAATAGTTGGAGTTTTGTCAGAAAGAACTTTAAAAAAAAGAAAGTAATTTATATGAAGAGTTAAATCGTGCTACTCTGGCTAATTTTGCTAGCTCATTTGACTTGAAAAGGGCTTAAATTTTAAGTCGAAAGCATTAAAGAATCTTTTTTTTTTTTTTAGTAATAATTTCTTTTGGATCGAACCTAAGCTATTGATTTACTTATGGTGAAATACAACTTTATATTACAAAATTATTTTATACGAAGTGTTTAATAGTCAAATTAGTACTTTAGTCTGCGCTCAAGCAATATTTGTTTACTTTTTCCCTTAAGGGTATAAAATTTATGGGATAATCTAAGTTGGAGTTGTAGCTGTCAAAGTGTGAAAAGCCACAGATAATAACAGCCTAACAGCTCACCAACTGACAGACATGGGGGGCCTTGAAGTTATAAACCCCACTAGGCATATAAATATGCCCTCATAGGCTTCCTTAATTGCAGACTGGCAATTTGTTGACACTTGACCCGTATCGACAAAAAGACAACCGACAGGTCTTGCGGTTGGAGAAACCCTTTTTTTTCTTGTCTCTTGCACCTTGTCTCGCATTCCCAGAGCTTGTCCATTTGCTATTCCTCCATGTTGCAAGTATAATGCCACTACTTAAAAACAAAGACGGTGGTTTAATTACCCCACCCCGAGATATTATCAGTGAAACTTGGATTGCTCTGTTCCTGGGATTTCTGGAATAAAATAGTGGAAGATAAGGGGGAAAAGAATCAGCCTTGTTGCACTCCAACCCTTACAGAACTGTAACGACCTGTTCTCACACAAAAGTATCCCATTTGTTCCAACAACAGTGCCCCATTACAGTCGCCTCTGAAGATTTGTTTGTATTTAGTTGCAATCAAATCGGAAAATCTTCCCCGCCTTTCTTTTGTCTATTACTCTTCTTCATCTTCATCAAAGCTACTGTCATTATAAAGAGCTTCCATCTCTTTGCATCAAAAGCAAACAATTTGGTGGATTGTTTGCTTTTGATGCTTTACAAGCAAATAGTCAAAATAGCAATCAGATTTCTCATACAGATGTTCCAGAATATTGTGGAATCCTTTTTTGCCTACAGTCATGAAAAGTCCGTTCATGCAGGAGTTGTGTAAATTAAGCACATTGGCCATGTTTTATTATATGATACTTCAAAAAAAAAAAAATATATATATATATATATATAACTTTTTTTTAGCTAAACACATAGCGAAATCACATTTTCTACTCCTCTTTTCTGTTCTTAAAAAAAATAAAGTCGTTTAAAAACATTGGTTAAAACTGGCTGAATTGTCACTTCGCTACTAAATTGACAATGACAGCTCCAGGGAAGGTTATGGTCAGGTTTTGACTGGGAAGGTTCTACGACTGGCGACAAGGAGGTAAGTCGGGTAAGGAGAGTTAAGTTATTGGACGTCATAAGTGTAATAGAAACGTTTGGAATTACTGTTATATGAAATATGGACAATTAAAAATCATTAAAAAAAAAATATATATNCCACTGATTGTATTCGCTGCACTTCTGATGTTTCTAGACATTCATTTTTGTCACGTTGCATATTTCCTCAAAATCCTTGTACCAGAATATATCCTTTTATGGAAATAACAGTAAATTATACCAGAATATATACCTCTTTCCCCCACTGTTGCCATCTGCTGCTAGGAAAGCCTGTGCACCCATTGCATTTTAAACTTCAAAATATATTTTAAATCTAAAGAACTCCTAGGAAGGCGAAAAGGCTCTTTAAGAAAGCTCACTTGTACCTTTTCCACTTTTAGCAGATTTCCATGATCATTACCATGATGCGATGATATATTTGCCTGAATGCGCTTTAGTATTTTAAATTTTAAAAATAATGATACCAAATTCAGTATTTGAGCCTTTTATTTTTTTTCATTTATTTATTTTATTTTATTTTTTATAGGTGAGTCATTTTTGAGTTCAAATAGAATCATCAGCATCAGGTATTTTATGATATTAATATTTTCTTGTTTTTCTTTTTAAATTATTATTTCTTTTTATAACAAAAACCTTAACCTTTGATACACTTTGTAACGAAACACACAAAGAACAAAGATATCTAGTGTGTTATGTTACATTTTTGCGTTTCGTATTTGAGATATTTATTCGCCTACCAAGCAGCTTTTTTACATTTAGTATTGCCCTAATTTGATGTGAAAAAACACATTGCCCTGACTACTGAAGATAAGTATTATTGTAACGTTTAATATCAAAATATCTAGTTAGTCATGGAAATGTGAACTTAGGGACAAGACGTCCTCTCTCGTCTTCAAAATAGGCAGCCCTGAAGATGGCTTACAATACAAGCTGAAACGTTGGCAGATAATCTTTTAAAAAAATACACTTTTTTTCAAATTAGTGTTTTTTTTTGTTTTTTTTTTTTGGATCTACCATGACTGAACCCCAACTAAAATCATCTAATAATACCAAAATATCTAGGTACCTGATAAGGTGTAATATCTGACCGAAACAAGTTACACAATAAATTAAAAAAATCCCTTCAAATAAAGTGTCTTTTTTATCTTTTAATAGAAATTTGTTTATATCTCATCCAAAAAGACCGAAATTCTTGGAGAAAAGAAAAATAAATTATTTTAAATAAGTTGTTAAATTTGATTTAGTAAATTTGTTAAATAATAATTTCTACTTGTAGTTATAATGGGACTGTAGAAGATTCGGAAAATTATATCAATTTTATGACGACAATATGAAGTACTTCTGTACTTAGTCTGACTCTTGTGTATTTGTTTTTCCACCCACATATTGGTTATGGGCATCATCTAGACTCGTGACTCACACTTCTTCTGGTGACCATTTGATCACTATGAGTTACCTTTGAAAGTTTCGGCTAGTCCCACACATTCGTACATGATCCCCACAATCGACGGATTTTACTTTTATTTATTTTAATGAATAACTCATACATAAGACATAGTCCTGACCGACTGTCCCGGTAGGACTGTCACTCCCAGAGGGCACTCGGACATGTCGGAAACGCGAACGGTAGAGAAGGGTTCGACGTACACACAGACTCCCCCGGCCTTTAGGGGTGGGTTTTCTGGAATAAATAATTGAGTAGTCGGAGTGGCCACGCTGTCCCCCGTGTACATGCGCGTCAGTAGGATCGTTCAAACTCCCCCAACAACTCTCATTAAAAGTGATAATTCACTGTTAGGACTGCTTCCATCACATCCCAAAGTGAGATTCCTCTGCACGGAGATAAACGAAAATCACCTCTCCATGTATACCTTCCTCCATCGACAGGCAGTAGTTCTAGACCAGATTTGCCCCAATTAAAATAAAAGTAACTGTAATATATACACTCACACACATAAATATCCAGTAGTTTTTCTGTACTAATAGTTCCAAAGTTCCATACCAGGGTGTGTTAGTTGTGTCGGCAGTGTACTTGCGAGAGGTTAGAGTTCTCCCTCCCCTTTGGCTTCCCCTGGACATACAGAAAATTGACAGCCCCAAAGATGTGTGAGATCTGTCAGTTTCAAGATCATAAACTCACCTGAGGGAGTAAACCCCCCCCCCCAAAAAATTTTTTTTTTTGAATTTTGAAAAATTTTGGTTTGAAGCAGATCAATCACCTTGCTTGGAAAACTACCCCATCGCGAATCCAACTGAATATGAGTGTGCTAAGAAAGGTATGGATCCCCCAGGTTTATATATTTACATGTATGAACGGACCATATTTATATTTTCAGTTTATCGTTAGTATAATTTGTAATTTTCAAAAATTAAGATGTCGGTACAAAATAACCCTATCATAAAGGAGTTTAATCTTTACATACCATACAAATATTGTATACAATGTACTTGTATAGTAAATAATCATATTAGTTGATTATAATACACAAATGACAAAAAATAATAATAAAGCAAACAATAACTGACAACTAAAAAACAAATTATATACTTATATATATATTTAATAAACCATTCAAAACATTCACTAATATTTTCAAAATTTTGAGTTAAATTAAAATTAATCACGTGCATAGGCAAGTAAATCAAAGCTAAATAAATCCCTAGTTATATTTAACAATGAGAGACTAATTGTCAATGAATTAGGAGTTCTATATGATTGACATATTTCAAGGGTTTTCAATCAAATTCCAGCTGCCTTTTGTTGTATTTGATAGTGGCAATCAATAGCTTCATGATTGAGAATTTAAAATAGTTTTCTAAAGGTCTCATACCATTTTATTTATAACTATTTTTTTTTATTATTATGTCCCAGTTTATATTCTAGCTTGTAGAAATTTACTCTGAATTTCACTTAAATTTATTATCGAATGGTTTTGAACATAAGATAGGGGGATAATATACATTTATATATGTAAAACTGATAAATTAAGTATTGCAAAGTATCAGCATGTGAAGACAATGTTTACATATGCATTTTAAAACATGAATTTTTCATAAAATATCGGATATAAAATTTTTATAATGGAAACATTAATATTTTGTATATTAAAATATTAATTTAAT
>KZ807072.1:572567-584248 GCA_000696205.2 Oncopeltus fasciatus
TGTATATTAAAATATTAATTTAATATAAGTTGACTAAACATTAATCTTTTCAATATATTTATTATGTTTAGGACAAAATCACGATTTTTAATGATACAAATTGGTGTTATTTTTAACAATTGTATAATTGTGGAAACATTGAATGAATGATTTCAAGACACAATAAGCGCACTTTATTCAGGTAAAAAATATTAAGTTCTTTTTGAAGAGTATAGTTCCTTTCCAATCATATTTAATTTTTAAAATTACAACTACATTGAGAAAATGTAAACACGAATTTTTTATTTATTTTACTATTATTAGTACTATTACTACTTACAGAAAGTAGTAAATTAATTATACTATTAATAAATAAATTATAAGGATATATATTGAAATATTTATATATTTAATAATCATTGAAATAGGAGCAATGAAAGCCAACCTTGAATGAAACAGCATGTTTACAAGAAATAAATTAATCTAAAAACATAAATTATGTAAAATCGAGCTAACTTGGATTTAAAACAATTTATTTTTATTGTGATGTGAACGTATATTTTGATTCACAATTGAGTTAACTAATATTTTTCAAAATATCTAATTTGAACGAAGAAAATGAATGAAAATTTTTACCCTATATTTTGTTATATTTATTTATTTACTCAGCAACTTATAAAATGTATTTACCATTTCATCTTCCGGGTTGGACCGAGTCAAATTGTTCTTATTTGCCGAGCTTTCGCACATCATGTGATGGCTTCTTCAGGGCTGAAAAGAGAATGNACGAAGTATTATTCAAGTAATTATTTATTATTATTATTTATTTTTGTACTTGTTAATTTGGCATGATATTTTAAATACTTTCCAAAACTTAAGTATACAAAAATCGTCAAGTCATTCAGAGATCTGCTCAAATCTTGCTCAAATAAATACTTCAAAGGAATTGAGTATTTAAAATAAAATACATTGTTTAATTTTTTGTTTAATTATTTTCTAGAGATAATAAAATAAGTTTTAAAATTAATGTAAATTTCAAGTTACAAGAAAAGGCAGTGAGAAACTAACCAACCGAATGACCAGGAGTTTCGAACCCCAAGCTGTTGCTTCTGCATTGTTAATAATAAATGAAGTTATATCCTTCCAGGTCCTCTAATTAAGATTTTAATTAAGTCTACTTTTATGAGGGCCATAAAATCCCTTGAAACACTTTATATGGCCTCAACAAAAACCATCAACCTTCCTGGATATATCTGAATAAATTTTTACTTAATCATTTAACATAATAAAAGTTTTAATATATATTTTAACGATTTATCTAATGAAAACTTCTCTGTTCATGAGAATATTATTATTGCCTATAAAGTTATTTTTTTGGGAGAGGAGAGAATTAATGAAGTTATCAGTATTCATACGGTAATATTTCACTATTTCTTCTTGAATGTTATTATGTCATTTTATGGGAACCTAAATTAATCATAATCCAGAAAAGTTATTGCCCAGAGTTGTATAATTTATGTAGTAATCACTGTGATTGATCCTATTAGACACCACATTAAGAATCTCTTCTACGTAGGATTTTAAACCTAAGGGGAAGATAATTAATATTGCCATATTGTCCTGAATTATAATTACAAATAAAAAAATATGGTAAAAAAACTCAACATCACAAGAAAATAATTTTAATAACATTTTCTGAAGTTAATTAATCAATATCTAAAAGCCAATTAATATCTATATGAAATTTTTATAAAATTTCAATAGGCTTTCCTGTTACTTGGCCAATTTTTTTTTTTTTTTTTGTTTATTTGTTTATTTATTTTTAAGTTAAATCTATGAATATAAGAAACGTTGTAAATTTAAATACACACTTGGCATTACAATCAACTCTTTCCCAGAAATTTATGAAAGATACACTTTAGCTCTTATTGGGGGTCAATATCGCCTTACTTGTTGGCCAATATCGCAAGAGGGAGCGAATAATAAAGAATAAATCTCGAGCACCCATCTGAAGGGATGAAAAGAAGGGAAAGGGGAAAAAATTTGACCACCCTTATCGAGTGAAATGTATGGAATATAATAATATTTGGGAAGGGAGTGGGGCAGAGTAAGGGTTCCGATACTACAAACACCTCATTCGCTGTAAGGGTTGGTTCAAGAAGGGATACTGCATAGAAATGTTGAAGGTCAAGATGTCTTTGTGAGTGTGTCCAAGAGCATGTTTTCTTTGCGGCCTTCTTACACTCTGCGATCGTTTGAAGTACTCTTGTGTGTGTGTGTGAAGTCTTGTACCATTGAAACTTAATTTTTCTAGCGAATTTCCTTTCTAATAATCTTTACCATGAAGGGACTTTAGATAAATGTAATCAATTATTTGCAGACCCAAATAAAGCTAAAAATAATATGTCTTCGAAATTTAATGTATTTGTATAGCCCGTAAGATTTTCCTGTTCAGACGTCACCGATGAAAAGACAATACATTATCACCTTATTTAAATATTTTAACTTTTTCCCGTAAATACTAAGATTAATATATGTATTGACAAATTAATATCCCATAATATATTTTTAATATTATGAAAAAACCTTTTATCAATCATGTTATGTGTGAAATTTTATTTTCTCACATTTATTTGTTACAATAATTTTACATTATGTTTTAAATTTAGTTATTGTTTAGCTACTTTCTTACTTTAATTAGTTAACTATTTTAATTTATAATTATATCTTACTATCCAACAGGCTGTCGCTCTATTTTTTTTTAAATATGGCAATCAAGAATAGGCAATTATATATTGGAGGCCTAAAAATGATTTTTATGTTGTTAATTTCCGTTAATATTAATATTAATTTTATAAAGTTGGTTTTTAATAGAGTATAAAATAAGTTAAAAGTGTATCTTATTATTTTTGCAGAATATATTCATTTGATATTAGTATGATGTCAATAAATATATTTAAAACTTTAGCTTCTTAGCTTGAATATAATAATATATAAAACAGAAAAAACTAAAAATTAAATACAACCCACCCATCTCCAGGAAAATGTTTTTTGTCCAATCAAGGAGCTTCACAGAGACTTCTTAACGTTATTGTCGAGTAAAATAAAACAATATTATTTGTTTATTCTTTATAGTTGTATAATGATGTAAATAAATTTAAATTTATTTTAACTTCTCCACTTGCAATTATTGAGAAAAAAATTCAGAAATTAGCTTTATCATAACGATTACATAACTTTAATTCAGATTAGAGATTAGATGGCTTAATCGCTGTAACCTTAGTGCAACCTTCCTTCTTTATAAGTTTTATTCATACTAAAACTTTTATTTATAAAAACTTTGAATTTTTGTTTGTTTAGGTTATTTAAATGAAGATTTACAATTTTTCTGGTTGAAGATATAATTATCCATACTTATGTAACAAATGATAGGTGTAATTATTCCTACTTAAGTAACATACATATTAGACTTAATTGTCTATGCTTAAGCAATCTAAATCACTCTGGGGTGAAATAAAAAAAAAAAATAAAAAATAAATCTTGAGAAAACGGCTTAATCATTAAATAACTTAATTTATACAATGGACAATTTCATTTACCAATAGAATTTAACTAATTACCTGACACATGCGCATAGTATTTGCATAGAACATGTCTAGGAAATGGGATTTCATATAATTTCCCCATTTTTACACTGAACATGTGCTGACATGTCAAATAAGAATTTAAGAAAAATGAAATGAAAACATTTCTTCATAGTGGCAAAGTTATTTATGTTACAAAGCTTTCAGCTTTTGATGCCCATCTTTAGTAATGACTTTTTTATGCCTTACATTTATGTATTAAAAAAAAAAAGTATTATCTGTAAATGAATGGAGGATGTGGTAGGACTTGTTTTACTGCTTAATTCTGTCTTTCTTTATTTTATTCCTCTCGTGTTTCGATAATTATTCGATGAAGAAGGAATCCTAGATTTATATTCAAGGAAATAACACAATTTTACATTTTATGCACTCTGTTAAAAGACCACTCTCTTTTTTATATGTATGTGTTATTATTTTTTTGTTTTTTGTTTGTTTTCTTTTTCATTAAAACAGATGTGGCTGTAGGATACGCCCCCATAAAAGGGAGACTTTAATTCTCGTCATAACCTGAACATCTGTAGTGGAGAACCTCTCTCGTCTCATCGTAACCTCCACGAAAATAAGGTCCCCGCGCGCCCAGATGTGACTACGCCCTTCACTATCCCTGTTTATTAGTTGTCGGGTTGGAGGCTGCACACAGCGCGCCTAATTGTGCATTTATAACCTTTCCCCCGACCCGTCTGTCGTGCGCAAGTGCGTGCCTCCTAGAGAAATGTATTCATACAGTCGTAGTATCTCTCGGACATACAGTCATAAATCTCACGTAACGTCCATGATTTATTTGTGGTCATTTGCCCCCCTCACGACCGACAACGTCAAGTCTGTATAAATAATGTCTCACATCTCTCTCCCTTTAAATTTTATACTTTTTTTTTTTTTTTTTAAGATCCTGGTATATTTTCTTTTTCACATAGCCTACACTTCCCGCTGAGACATTGATTGTCAATGATTAATGTCGACCGGTTATGTTTGTCATTAGCGTAATCATTCACTAATCAGATTTAATAGTTCTGGCCGCCATTTGAATATCACTTAATGAATATTTTTTTGTTAACGTCGGCTCTGAGACATCCCTTTCTACAAAGATGTCAGACTGTTATCCAACACTGAACCTCCCTTCTTTAGTCAATGTTTTAATGAGAATTATTGACTTGTAAGCCATTCAAATCAAAGAAAATCCAAAAAATAAACTACAGCTCTAATTAAGCCTCAGTTTTTTTTTTTTCCACTAAAACTTACTGTACTTTACGGACTTCCACCATGAGAATTGTTTTCTTTGCAACTCACCCTAATCTTCAAGAGAGGTTAGAAAAATAGGCAATGAGTCTACCCACAGTATATACGGTGTAAGTTTAGTATCCCTGGTTATAATTCAAATAAAAAGACGGTTGCTGAGATATTGGATAGTTTTCGAACCATGTAAAGGCGAAATAAAACAAAATTTTTTTTTTTGCTTCGCCCTCCTGCTCGAAATCTATGCAGAATATTATTATCCAGTAGAGTTCCTGTGCTTAAGGAAAACCCATATCTCCTCGCTTGTGCTTCTGAAGATGGCTTTCTTATATCGAAATCGCTAAAGATAAAAATAATGTGTGGAGTGAAAGATAACTTGGTGTTTTTTTTTTGTTACTTGATTGCAAGTTAACAAAACCAGTCTATGAGAAGTGGAAGATTCAAAAAATAAAATATGATTAGTTGAACATAATTTGAGGTAATTATATTGTTTTAAAAATACAAGGGATTGCTAACAAAGGAATATGAATATTTTCCAGTGGTTTTCACATCTGTTTATTTTATTTTTTGCGCTTTATTATATCCTTCCCTGTGTAATCAGTAACATGGGAGTAAAAGCTTTTGCTTGTTTATTATAAAATTAAACAATTTAAATGAGTTTTCCTTGTATATCTGTAATTATTATGGGTTGTAGAAAATCTCCCCTCATAACATATTTGTCAAGATTTACCTTATCCCTCCCTTAGGGTTTAAATCCCTACCGACCCCTGGGCCATCAATGGTCCCCATGAGAGGCCCTTCGAAGATATCAGGGACATCCCCGAACCCTTTCCTAATCAACACGACCCTTTCCGCCCTTTCGACGCCCTCCGTCCTCGTAATTGAGTAATAAAGGCCGTTATCCTGGGCCCATTAGGACCTACGCACCCCCCACCCCTTCACGACCGGACAATGGCGGTCGGCCGGACATCTAGTCCCAAGCGGGCGATATGATAAATTCCGTAATGACACTCTCCATGAATTCCATCAGAGGCATTCCCATTGGTTATTAATGATATTCTTTGGTGATAATTACTGGGATATATCTCTGGAGGACCATAGTCTCTTGGTATTCCTTATCTTTTGCATTATTGAGTGTCTCAGACCTGGAGGAAGTTACCACAAAGAAGTCAACACCTTTGTCAATTTCCTTGTAGAGTAAATTTTAAATCTGTAACTTTCAAACAGATTTTATATAGAAATTTGATTATAACTTTGATAAAATATAAGTATCCTATGATACCAATTACCCCTAATTGCTTTGTTACATTAGGGTACTACATATTTAATGCTTTGATAATCCCGTTTTGAATCTACTCTTCAGTGATATGAATGAGAATCGTTCCCTTCAATCCTTAGCTAGGCAATACATTTTTTTTTTTTTTTGTGGTATTTAATCCCACGAAATTTTACTAATTTTTAGTGCAAGGGAACAGAATAAATAATCTAACTGTCCCAGCCAGGACTCGAACCTGGATCTCCTGCTATCCGGGCCGGTGCATTTACCAATTATGCTACCGGGACCAGTCAGATAAGTTATTAAATTCTACGCACTAGAATAATAATTCTATATGGGGAATAATAATTTCCCTTAAAAATAATTTTATAAAATTAAATTTAGCTGTTTTTCAAATTCCCTTCTCACAGAAGTCTAGACTGGTCCTGGTAGCATAATTGGTAAATGCACCGGCCCGGATAGCAGGAGATCCAGGTTCGAGTCCTGGCTGGGACAGTTAGATTTTTTATTCTGTTCCCTTGCACTAAAAATTAGTTAGCTTGGCAATATGCCCCCAAACATGGCAGCAAATATATCTGAGTCCTTAACGAGTTAATAATTTCTTATTTTTATTGCTCCCTTGTATTAAATCCCTAAATTGTATTTATTGTAGTGACTCAAGAAATATTTTTATCCAAGATTTTAATTCTTCGGATTACCCTTAATCACTTTTATAGTTTCCACTAGAAATAATAATTTAAAAAAAATTTCATAATGCACTTTATTTTATGAACTGTAATAGACTTTCTTTAACTGTTATTAGTCTGTATTCATTTGATAAAGTTGTTTTTTATCGTTTAGATTTAATATTTTTTTCTATCCAAGTGTGAAATAAATAAATAAGCTACTATATTTAAAAATAAATTGATCTTCTATGAATATTCTTTATTTTAATTTTAATGGGATATAGTTAAAATACTTTGAATATTTAGTAAAAATATATCCAAAAATTTAAATAGAAAATTTTTGGCATTTAAATTATTCCACTTTATGTCATTGTGATTTATCGTATTTACCAATTATTATTGAATTTCAGTCATTATTTAGTGCTGAAAAAAAATTGGTTATTTTTTTGGTATAGAACTTTCTCGACCCATACTTATTTCAGCAATGAAGAACTCTAGTCAAAATATGACAAAAAGAAACTGGTTTTAATTTTTTTTTTTTTAATAATATTTTTGACTGAAATCCAACTACTCCATCTGCACTGCTTTAACCTATTCACTACCTTAAAAGGAAAATAATAAAATGTATGCCAGTACTAGGAAATTTATGAATTTATTCTTTCTTCTCTCCTAATCTAAAAAAAGAAAAATAGACTAATCAAAATATTAATTGAGCCTGCTACGAGTTTCGTTGGACCAGTTGATTGATGGAGAGAGAAGCTGATAAATTATCTAGAGTAAATATATTTCTTATTTATTTATTTTTAATTTTTTGTTAGCATAAAAAATACAATGTTCTATTTTTAACCCCTTAAAAATTGTATTTCGAATAATTTTAGTAGGAGCGATGATATATAGAACTTCTAAATTTAGCACAATTCCAACTCAATTCCACATTCGCCCTATCAATTGATCAATAATATAATTTATTATTCTGTGAGTGGAAAAAAAGTCAAATATAGATAATGTATTTTTTCTCTTTTCGCAATGAGTAAACAATTAAAACTCTCTTAGAGACACACACACTGACTTCCGCACATAAATATGTATGTGGAAAATCTACTGAGAATCTATCTATCTATCTATATGTAATCCTTCCACGCCTGACTTTACCGTGTATCTCTTGTAGCGGTGAGATTGGCGGGGCAGCGACGGAACGTGACCCCACTAAAAATAACAGAAATATCATATAGCAGGCTTCCTTCCATCGTATTTCGGCCGTCTGCTAATTGTTTGTCAATTAAAATTGATTTAAGCCTTACGATGAATGTATCCCCAGCCTGTTAATGAGGTGACGTCATCACACACCCTCGTTTCCCCCTTTGATTTACACATTTGTTTTGTAGTTTTATTTATTTCTACCGACACTAATGATTTGTATATTTGCAGACGTCACTTATTATTTCTTTTTTCGCAAAAAAAAATAAGAGATTTTCCTCGCATAATAGGGCCGACAGTGCTCTTGGAGATGAGAAATGATAGGTAATATTGGCAGATTAATAAATATCTCGCATAAATCTCACTACAACATGGCTAGAATAAATATCATAAATTCCTTTTTGTTTGCCAAATTTATGTGTGTTTTTGTTTGGCACGCACATGTGTGATTTTACCTGTGCTGAAATCCTCGATTATTACAATGAATAAATTAAGATTGGGATTTAACATTAATTCGCGCAAATCATTCATTAAGTTTTTTTTTCTCATTATTACTTTTAAAGTAGTCCATACTAGACTTTCACCTGAAAGATTCCTGGGGTCTGAAGATGAGACATTGAGTGTCGAAAGCAATCAGCTTCATTAAATACATAAATAACATCATCACCGAGCGAAGTTTAACAGTTATCTATCCTTTTATTTTTTATCGTTTTTATTTCAAGAAAAATTATATTTAGTTAAAGCTTGTTCTTGACGGTACTTGAATTCAGTACTTAATTTAGTTCTTTAATGTCTGAAATTATTTAAAAAAAAAAAAAAGTGAGGGGTAGGGTTATATTTCGAAAAATGTATTCATATCATCTGTACCACTACTCATCCTGTAATATTTTTCTTTGGAACTTAATAAGCTAAGAGAAAATATTATAGCTGATTGTCTAACCTTAAATTGAATAAACAAATTTCGTATTTAAGATCATGTTTGCAAACCTGTAGTTAAAGCTTATAAGAAGTCTAAATTGAGAAATATTTAATATATTCATTTTTATTGACTTGTTTAAGGTAATATTGAACTTATTAAAAATGTATCTATTATGTTCAATATTAAGTTACCTTCAAGTATCTATTGATAGATGCAAAATGTATGCATGTCAAAGAAAATATATAAGATCATTGACCCCCCCCCCCCCCACTGCCTTTTCCTTTTTTGGCCAACCAGAGTCGTTCATAGCAAGCTAACTTTTTTTCTTTTTCCAACTCACATGCAAGGAGTAAGTTATGCAAGGAGTTATTCTTGTGCATTGTAGAAAACCCTTGGTACCTGCTATGTTTCTTAAGCGCCTGCGTGAGGGTTTTTTTAATTTCTCCAGTAGCCAGCTTAAAATGTAAACACAACTCCTGTTTGCTAATGAGTGGAATCTGAGGTGTTGCGGAGTTCATTATTTCCAGTGGCAGTCTTGTTTTTCACACTTTCCAACTGTGACGTCACAAGTACCTCTCCCCCCCACCACCACTCTCTCGCTCTTCCATTGTCTCTCAGGTGGTGACAAAAACAAGCCTTGTAAAAGTACAATGATCCCCAGACTAGTCTCCCTTTATAATTTAAATATTCACTGGGCAGAGCTGAGGAAAACTGTTACTCATGTTATCTATGTAAAAAAATTGTAAAAAATGTGTAATTTTATGTATAGTCAGTAGATTTTTATTTTCAAATAGTGGGTATTATATATTGTTTTGTTTAATTGTATGATAAAGCTTGTTTTGTGAGAGACTCATGTTTGAACTGTTTATTTGATCAATAATTGCAGTAAAACCTAACCACGCAGGATCAGCATAATCAAAACAGATTTTCCATGTTACACGAAGAAGGACACAATTAGGTGTAAATAACGAACTATATTTTCTATATTATACATGGAGGGCAGTTGATTTAAAAGAAAAATCCAATAATCCTGACCAGACAACAAAGAGTAAGGGACGTTATCCGCCATCGTAGTTATATTCTTAAATTTTTCCCTTAATTATCGTTAGCGGTAAAAAACCTATATGATACAAAAGTTAAAAAACTAAATTTTACACCTATTTTGGTCTGTAAACTTTTACGGGACTAATTAACAACATTAAGTCATGACGATAATAAGTTTTGCTCACACCCTCTACTGATATCCAATTCTCACCGAGAATGATTTATTTCAAATTCAATAATTAACCCTCAATTTATGTATATGTTTGTAATGATAAGAACAGACACAAACTAAATATATTATATCAGATTTAAAATTGGCATTTCTAATTAATTTTCATTTTTTCTCTCGTGCTTTGCTTTCTATGTGTAATATATTTTTTTTTTTTTGTTAAAATTAAATATGTGATTGTATCTGAATAAATGTATATAAAGAAGCTAGTTTAAAAAAATACATTTATTAGAATTTTTTCTACTTGAAAGATGTGTTTAAAATTTTTTTTTCTAAATTCCATTTTGTTTCCTAATTATAATAATAATAAGGAATTATTGATCGAAAAATGTGCTAAAATTAATAGATATTTAGGACCTAATAGTTATTCGTTTTACAAATACTTCCTGGTTAAGTTATAGAGTTGTTGGAACTTTTTATGGAAAAATGATTATTTTTAATGAGAATATTGTGTGAAGAACAGAATAAAATATATTTTTGTATATTTAAATATTTATAGATAATTGTTAAGTATGATTCAGATGTCGAAGAAGAAAGGTGTTAAAGAAGAGCTTGCGTAAAATGTATTTTAAGTACTTAAGTATGACTTGATTCCACTGAAAATTTCCAACGAACACATGCGATCCCCCATGAAAGCCCCACTGTTTTTGGAAGACGAACCCCTTTTGATGGCAATCATTGAAGCATGTCGAACTCAAAAACTCCCAAAATTGACTGTTGTTTTGTTTCCATTCGCACTCCCTCCCTCCCCCCCACTCTTTCTCAAAGCTTGTTGGGAAGTAATCCTTTTGTCCGATTAAATACTGTTCTCAGCGCCTCCTCCAATATTCTGTCAGCTCATTAATTTTATCTTTTGTAATTTCCGTTTTTGTCGGTTTTTTTTTTTTTTTACCCTTCTCCCCTCCACCTACCCCCTATTAATATGCATGCGCTTGAAGAAGTGGTAAGGAATTTTACCGCCTGCGTACATCCTCGAATCCGCCCCTTATGTATGCACATAAAATTAACTCTGGTAAGCTAAAGGAGTCACTGATTAACATAAGAGAGCTTCTTACATAGTTCCCTAGTCATCTTCAGAGTTCTGTTTGTGTTCACTGGCCCTCATCATGCTCGCTCTCTTTTGTTGCAGTTGGACCAGGGCTTCGTCCTAACTTGCTTACTCACGTTGTCTTTTATATGTGTCCATATTTTTTTTATTATCCCTTTCTTAAATGAAGGTCATTTATAAGATGTCTACCTCTTCCATCTACCGGCCATAAGAAACTTACGATAATATTGGATACTACGAACCATCTTTGCAGCGAGAAAAAAAAATTGCAATAATTTATTTTTAAGTTAGAGCGCAGGATTGGATTTCATTAATAGGGTTATACAATGTAATATCCTGAACTTGTTTTATGTTTTTATCTAACGTGTTCATAAATTATTTAACTTAATGCTCAGGAAATAGCTAATCAGGATTAAATTAATATTTATGTAAAACTATTTAAAAAAA
>KZ807072.1:591240-617478 GCA_000696205.2 Oncopeltus fasciatus
ATTTTACACAATTAAATATATATATTAATTTTTGACTTTGGTAGGTAGAATGTTTAAAAATTACAGTATTAAAATGAAATAATCAGAACAACCTTAATGGATCTCTTAAAAAAATATTTAAGTCTAGAAAAAGTTTCATAATCTTACATCTCCGTTATGATCAGTAGAAATTGTCTAAACTATCTTTATTTAATCGCGAAAATTGTTCCGTTTGCTTGATGTTTCTATCGGAATCACGTAATTACAATTTTGGTATTCTGTGCAGACGGTCATTTAGAAAATAAAAAACAAAAATGAAAATTCTGAAAACAAAATCAAGAAAAGTTTGGTAGAGACTGAGTGGGACTTTGGAAGTTGGAAAGGGGGGGGGTGTACCCTCCCCCCCCCCCTTTGCCTGTTTAGAATTTCCCAAAACGTTTTCTCCCGTGTAAGAAAGGCCGTGGGCTCGGCATTCAAATTAGGGGTGGGGGTGGGGGCCAAGGGGTGGGGGATGACTTGGCCGGGGGGTATATCCCAAGATTATCCTCCTAATCTTCAGCGATGCGAAACTATGCTCAAACCATCTAAATTCGCCGGGATTCGTCTGTGTTTTTTTTCTTTATCGGAAAGTAAAGTGGTATATTTCGTGGTGGCTAAGGACTTTGGACCCTTATTGTTTAAGCTGGTGACCGCTAGGGGCGCTCCGTGAAGCAAATCTATTGGATACTTACTCCACATTCCCTTTGTAATCGAACCTTTCCTACCATCTGATTTAAGGCCTGGAATTTATAACTAAAACAGTTATAAATTCCAGGTTATTATACTACTTTCAGTTCTTTCAACAATTCCATTTGAGTGATCAATCACATCCAAGTGGATATTTTAAATAGGTCATGGGTGTCATATTTTCTCTTTTCATCCTCTGTTTTAGTTTCTATTCCTTATTTATTTTTTACAAATAGCATTTTACTATTTAAAAAAAAATACTATAAGTGCTTATAAATAAACTGAAAATAGAAGGTTTAATTTTTAAAAAAAATCTGAGTAAATAGATAGAATAACATAAAATATATTGTCTAACTTTAAATTTTAATTTATATTCANGGCAATGTAGAGGTCCAGGAGTCTGGAGAGGTCAATGGAAGAGCTGGACGTTGTAGGAACCCCTCAGGCTGTGATTTAAGTTCAAACAGAGAGTTTTAGACCGTGGAGATTATTAGTTGAGAATTTGTTTGGGGTTTGGTCACCAACCTCTACCGATTCACAAGAATTGTCTCCATTTGAAATTATAGAGAATAATTTTCATTATGAAAAAACTCCTAGTGCGTTCCATCACTAAGCTGGCTGCAGTAAGTTCCTTTTCCTCTTGATGAGTCTAGGACAGTATTTGGGATGCTGAAGAAATGCTAAGGAGAGGACAGGAGGATTTGGATGTCTTTTGGGGTTAGCATGAAATATCTTGAAGGGATACATTAAAAGTATGAATAAGGATTATATAAAGTTTTTCATAAGGAAGAATCGATCCGGGAATCAGTCTTGGAATTTAAAGAAATGAATTTGTAAGCCAAATAAGTTTTCATTCTTGTCGACGTTTTGGCATAAATTAAGAAGCCTTCTTCAGACCAATGTGACCGGGATAGAGTTACCTACAGCATACCAAAGCTTAAGACTCTCTTCTTTCATCGCCCTGAAGAAGCCTTGAAATTTAGAGTAAAACGTTGGGAATATTAAAAACTTTCTTTATGTACAAATATTTTATACTTCAAGAATGAATCTCCAACCTTTACTTTTTCATAATGTTCGACAATTAACTAACTTCTCCAAATTATGGTTTTTATTATCAAATTTTTCATATTTCACTAATTAATCACATTGACACCTCGTATCACTCTCGATGACATACTTTTTGAAAAAATATATTTAACTTTAGATGTAAGCCTTATTGTACGAGTACATAAGGTAAGGTTAGAATGCTTTCCTCACATTCACAGTTGGTATTCCATTTAATTGGATGGAATACCAACTTCAGTTTTTTTGGGGGGGTAGGGTCAAGGTAGATCAAAAAAATACAATTTAAAAAAAAATGTGTATTCTTAATTATCTGCCAACATTTCGGCTCATATTGTAAGCCATCTTCAGGGCTATTATGTAGTTGAGAGGGAACTCGGGTCACATGGATCCCATTTCATGATACTCATATTTATGATCCCTACGGTCAAAAACTCTCAACCTTAACTCACTAAAAACATTTTACTTTAAAATCTTCTCATTTACATACAAGCAAAAATCAATACATTGAAATGTTATTTTCTAAAATTGATGTCATCTGTTATTTTGATAAGATGCTAATGAGGCATAAAAATCTCTAAGGTAAGCAAACATTTAAAGGATGTGTAAATTTAACATCTTATTTCGAAAATCACTTATTTACAGTAGGTAAAGTGGAAAAAAGAATATAGAATACTGAAAATAAATCGAGTTTGTTTTAGTATCAATTTTACTACTTCTTCTGGAAGAACCATTAACTTAATAGCTGCTGGAGGTCTGGAAGGATAGTAAATGCGGGGAATACTGATTTCCAGAGCTAATTCCAGGCGAGTGGTCCGGGGCATTGCCGTGACCTGAAATTCAGGTTCAGCTTCAAGTGACCATTGCTCTCTGGATCAAAGAGATTATCCTGGAATTTAACGGGGAATTTCCCTAATCCCGAAAGCAAAAATTATTTGAGGACATGTTTGTAAAATTTTAAAACAAACATGGAAGTAAAAATAAAAAGTTACAGTTATGAGAAAAATACCTATATAATACTTCCACATTTCTAGAAGATAAAAAGTCAGTTACGCATAGGATGCGTAAATAAAACTGATTTCCTTAATTAAAGATGGACAAGAGCCAATGAAAATTATTCAATTTTTATTTCAGAGAGTTTAGCTCTAGACTGACCGGGACGAAAGAGTGGGGGAAACGCTCAGCATTTTCGTATATCTCTTTCGCAATTAGCTTATTTTGCTTAAGAATGTTCTAGAACATCGGCATCAGAAGATAACAGAGTGCTCATGTAACATTCTACCTTAACTGTTTCACGTAGACTCCCATTTAACCCTGCCCTCATAGGATGAATGAGGACATGTCAAAAATCCTAAGGGTGTAGTGTGTGGAAGTAGAAATTATTTGTCGACTCATACCCCTTCAAGAATTGATTAGGTTAAATGTAATGGATAGGGGTGAAACGTAAATATCACATCAACATTTTCCATATGTTGATGTCTGAAATCACTAATTGCGGTGTTCCAAATAACATTTTTTTTTAAATATATACAATGCTTAACTGAATTAGTCTTTCATCGAACTGTATACTATAATACAAGCTATAATCGTTATTTTTAATCGCATTTGTTATGATATATCATAAAATTAATATATTTCAAAATTCACTAAAATTATTTTAAAAATGGAATTTTATTTACAATTGTAATTTTTTTAAATATCAAATCAATATCATACAGAATTTTACATTTAACCTGTAAACTTAACTGTATATCGTTACACAGCATCAAGATTTTTCGAGTGAAATCAGGATCCGTCCTAACAATAAAAAAAATCATTTTGGTATAACAGTCCACCTTATTCAATCATTTGATCACTGTTCCGCAAAATCAAAAAAATCCGAATATGATTATTATTGCAGTGGCTAACACTCAAACACGGGAGTGAATGAGCGCCCTCTCGCACACCCATGCAGGCATATATATATATATATATAAATATATGTATATTAAGTTAAATTCCTACCCAGTTTTCCTTCCACTTTAAGCAACTACATTATCTTAGATAGTCAACATTTATTGTAGCTTATCGGAAATAACTCAACTTTCAGAATTTACTTTCACCTTTTTTTATTTGGCAAATAATTTTAGCAAATACATCCTTTTTTTTTCTCGATTCAAGTCTCACAACGCTCATCTCCTGAGAAATCTTCCTTGAGTGCTATACTAAGTATGGGATTAGGTCATCAAAGACTTTTCTTTGCCATACCAACTCAGATATATACCTGTAATATAACCACCCTACTATTCATCCACAATTTATCAGTTTCTGAGTTCCTTTGCATATTAACTATTTAAGATATCTCCCATGTGATCGTCCAAAAAGGATGAATCTAACTATGTAAGGATGAAGTTTTCAAACACTTCCTGAATTCTGAATTCAGTATCCATACATTTTTCATTCAGTATTCCAAAATACTTTGCTTCCTATAATAGATTTGAAAGTTTTGTTTTAAATTTTTTTTATTGGTTTTATATGTACCATATAAAGAAAAATCGCATTTTCCCACTTTGTTATTCATTGCTCGCGGAATAAAAATTTAATTTTACTGCAGAAATTAAATTGATTTTCATAAAGCAAATAAATAATAAAAATAAATGAATTTTTTCAGCACCTTAAGTGCACTATATGTTTTATGTATGGTCCGTGCGTGTTTTCTCAAATGCAATTAACACTGTTTGTGAAAAATGGAAAGAAATCTACTTCAGCCCCTAATTAATGTAACTTATCAGTAAATCCTGTGAGCCGATTAAGACCTCTCATTCGTCCGAGGGTAAGGCACCCTATTGCTTTAATAACTCGCCTAAGGGTAGAAAAAAAAAAAAAAAAATTGACCCACCCTTTTTTCCGACCTGATAAACCCATAGGTTTTATCGGTAATGACATGGGGTATCCAGTGTTAGGTATATAGGTATCGGTTAAGTGGCTGTTCGTGACGGGGGTACATAAAGCCATCTTGTACGCCTCAGACCAACACTGGACAACGGCTAGCGTTCCACGTGGGGTAGGCCGACCCGAGGGGTAATTACCTTCATTATGGAACTCGATCGATTTCCTCAACAGAGCCTTAACCAACCCCCTTCCTCCCCCAACCACCTTTAACAAGGATTTTTTTTCAAATATAAAATGACATTAGAGCATTCAATGAAGCCAACCAACACGGACAACAATGGATAGAATCAATTTTTTCATAGGTATAAGCCTTCCCACCCATTATATTAATATAATCTCTTAAAAAATGTTTAATATTTTAATTTTAATTTTAATTAATAGTTGAATGTAGATGTTAATATTTGTTTTCATCTCTGAACTACCTGAAATAATAACTGTCTCCGTGGATAGAACCAAAAGGGCATTAAGATAGCTCAGTGGATTTATTCGGGTCTCATAATTCTGGTACTGCGAGATCAATATATAATATCTTGTCTTGTGCCATGGATGTTTAGAATGGTGTGGTAACTTGTAGATAGCCTCTTCCTCCATGTGGTTGAGAAAAAAAAAAGCACCAAACTTGTCCTGCTTTAAGCTCCACATATTGTTGAGTGTTAATCGTCTAACCTTAATATAATTGTATATTTGTCTGAATAAATACTTCTGATGGAGTACTTAGCTGCGTAAACCAAGCGAATTTCTCAGTATGGCAGTTAATATGTATTTTAATATTAATCATTGAACTTTCCATGTCATGCATATCCCCACTTCAAGTATGTCAGGCAGTAGGTGCCACAACCAAGCATCCATCTTGAGGGATATGAACTTTTAAAATTACTTTAAGAAACCTGTAAGGATAAAAGCTAATGTCCTTAAGGATGAGATCAGGATTCAGGTGAGGTGGAGAAGACGCTCATCCGTTCAAGTTTAATATTAAATATCATACCTATTGCTGTAAAAATAACAAAAAATAATAATAATTAAAGATTAATTTAGTTGTGGTTTATTATCCCACGTTAATTTTAAACAAATAATGATGGGAATAGAATAAAAAAAATCTATCTGTCCCAGCCAGGACTCGAACCTGGATCTCCTGCTTGCCGGGCCGGTATATTTGTCCCGTTGTGTAATGGAAACATTCCGGCCGGGCAAGCAGGAGATCCAGGTTCGCCTAGGTCCTGGCTGGGACAGACAGATTTTTTATCATTTATTGCTTCATAATGATTAAAATGTCCGCTATTATCAAAACCAAGCCCAAATATGGAATTTAGTTTACATACATTAAATGTAGGGGACGCGACAAATTTCCCGTTTTACATTATCTTAGGTCTTTCTTAATAAGCTTTCTACTGAAAAGTACTAGAATGTATGATTGTTGGAATATTACATTTTGCATCTATTTGTGTTATGTATTTTATAGTGACGCTAATGATGAGGATTTTGGTTCCATTCTACAACCACCCCCCTCTCCGACATCTGATTACATCCATTAATATTCGCAGCCTTTCGTTTCTTCTCTTTAAAATTGACATACTAAATTTCGTTGTGAAGAACAAAACACCTGCGGCTTTTAAAGCGCTCAAAGACCCACAATCCATGTGTGTTTATATATATATATATATATATATATATTAATTTATTTATTTATAAAAGTTTTGGTCTATTTTTGGATAGATATGTCCTATTTTTAATCCGATTTTCTAGACGAGTTTTCTAGAAACGTAAACATTATATTTAAAATTTTTGATACTTAAACACCTTTGTTTAGATTACTAATTTAAAAAAATAAATATTCTTTGGCATATTATTTTTCCACCTAAATGGGAAGCTGGTTTTAAAGTCGAGTTAACTTAAAGCCATGTAAACTTGATTATTTGGATTCAGGTGGCCTTGATAGTTGAACTTCCGCTGAAACACCCATTTTTCCCTGACCATAATACCTCTGCTTCAAATACTTTCCATGTATGAAGAAAATGTCCGACCTTAAGCTATTTAAAAAAATAATGGAATCAATCTTCACGAGGCTAAAAAAAGGAATTCTTAGGGATTTATTGATTAATTACCGACCGTTATAATTGGGGTAATAACATAATAACAGATAATTTTAGGGTTTTTCCCCCGGGGCTGTGGTTCTCCTCTATTCCATTGGGTTGTGGTAAATATTTTAAACATTCCATTAGACCTAGCTTTCCTGAATTTTAAATGCACTTTGATTTCGGTTGAACTGAGTACGGACCGTGAATTATGTATGGTATAATTGGCATTTCTCTTCTTTTTTTTTTTTTGCTTCTTCAGACAATGTTCTTCATAGCTGTCGGCCTTCTACACAGCTAATAATTATAGAGGATCGTTTATGTGGCTTCATTTAATATTTATGTTTTAAGTGCTTTCCTTAAAGTATTAATACTGTTATTCGCTTCACTTAAAACTTCTCAAAATAATGTAGATTATTAACTGGCCTCGACAAACCCTTTATTCGGCAGATTTGTATTTTATTGTTTTAATTCTGTAGGGGGGGGGGGGATACTTCTCGTATTCCAATCCTGTGTCTTTGTTTTGTGTCTTTGCCGCCCTTCTCAGCATATCCTGAGACACAGGAGTTTCTTCCGTTTGTCACTTGTATGTTCTTCCGGCACGCTTCTTCTTATCTTTCGCAAACATCTTCATTTGCATCATTTCCTGAAACATTTTAATCCATTCACTTGACATGTTTCCTTCACATTTTTCCTCTCTACGTCTAGTATTCCTTCAGTGTATAAGTAAAAATTTATATTTTAATTTGTCTAAAATTTATTGATTTCTGGGCCTTATTTTCCTGAACTTTACAGGATAAGGAAAGTTTATCGCGCAGGAGTTGCGTTAAGCAAGAGAATTCCTCAGTATACCTGTAATCATCAATTTAATTTCACTGTGTGTGTGCTTAAAATAATTATGTCAATTTTTCTCTTATCAATAAACGAATGTGTGATGAGTTTTATTTCTTTTAGATAAATAATATCAATCGTAAACATTTTTTATATCGCATTTGAAATATTATTTAATCCCTCATTCTTAATCGTCCGATTTTGCACAATAACGAATTTACCATTTACAGTAATTAAATAACAACAGGCGAAATTTCATTAAGAAATGCAACTAGTTTTGCTTTTTCTAAGCCTTAAGTTAAAAATTTACTGATCAACTGAACCATTTTATTTTACACAATTAAATTATTAAATTTTACAGATTTTATTTATGCGATTTCGGTGTAAAACACCTATGCCTTTTGTAAAAATATAAGTATTGAGTTTCGTTGTACTAAACTTAACTTTATGCCCGCTTATATTGGTCGGATTTTTCTTTTTTTGATAACGAACTAAGCCTTTCTTTTGAATTTAACAGCTATAAGCAAAATTTCATAAATAAAAACGAAATTCACCGCCGTACAGCGTGAACAGACCAGACACACACACACATATATATAATTATTTTCTTTCTTTTTTTTTTTTTAAATAAGACTGTTCACAATGGGTTATTGGTGCATTTGTGGGTTTTGTGTTTGTATGTGTATTTTAGTGAAAATCAATTATGTAAGTATGATAGGTATATGCGGAAAAAATATATAAAAATGTTTAAAAAATCATCTGTCATTAGACAAACACCAAAAGCCTATTTCCTATTGAATTCGTTAAAAAGAAAGTATGATGGTCGTCGCAAAATTAAAACATGTGTGTGTGTATTTTTGGCGAGAAAAATTGTTTCTCGTTTTTGTTGTGCTATGCTAATTTTGATATTTCAATCAATAATTTTGACTGACACCGAAGCCAGATGTAAGAATATAACAAAGGGTGTATGTTGGAGAGTCAATTCCCTGTGTCTTCCCCTAATTTTTGATTAGTATTCAGAATCTTGCATTTTCAGCATATTAATAACCCCCCTCGCCATTAGGGCAATAAGGCATCTCCTTTGCCCGGGCCTGTTGCCTGCACATCCGATATTACCTCTCTGTCCTACTACAATAAACTCAGTCTGTCCCTCTGTCTCTCACTCAGATCTCCAGAGTTACAATCTCCAGTGAGTGGTGGTGGGGGGTGGGGAGTGAGAGGAGCGATATTAATTTTGAGAAGCACCCCTCCGCCCAAACCCTCCAGTCCAATACCTGTTCGCAATAATACTGCGGTTACTTTGTCACATTAATACACCTAATGACCTTCCATTTCGGCGTGGTCTGCCGGCCGATCCTACCCCAGCCGAATTATTGCGCTGATAGCGAAGTCTAGACCACACCTCCCCGCCCACCGCGGGAAGGTTACACTCAGCTCTGCTGCTATCTGAGATCTTGCGGTAAGGGATGTTGGGGGGGGAGGGGGGTTATGAAAGCCGATATGAGACCCCCTTTTCCTTCCTTCCACCCCTCAAAATGGACAAAAGCCCTTCCTCAAGCTCATAATTACATGGGATTAGATTATGAGACGTAATGTATGCTTGCAATTATATTTCTTCTAACAACTGAATATAAAGAAACGATTTTTTTTTAGATCTATTGTTCGAAAATTTTTCTAATTGTAGATAAATCTCGAGACATCAAGTACCATTCTTGATTCAATTCCTAATCCTCTTTTTCTTCAAGTTAACCGTAGGATACAGTAATGACTATTTTATCTACAAATTGTACCGTTATAGTTTGTGTCCTCTTTTCATTTAAAAATCGAAACAATAACTTGTCTTTGAGTTAATCCTGATAAAACAAATATTAATAAGTAAATGGGAGTATCAATGGTCTAATGTAAGAGAGAATAAACTTCGAGAAATCAAGAACACTGTGTGTCTATGGAATTCATCTTTCAGAAAGCATAGACGCGAAGAAGTAATTTTGTCTAGACTGAGAATAGGGCACACTCGACTAACCCATGGTCATCTTATGAGGAAAAAACCTCCTCCGAGGTTCCCCTCTCTGTAAAGCTTATTTTAACTGAATGCGTAAAGTATGCAAATAAATGACAACATTTTAACCTCCCATCAAGCTTAAAAGAAATGTTAGGCAACGATTCACATACAATAGACAGTCAAATAAATTTTCTTAAAGATACTCTTTTATACAAACAGATCTAACCTTAGTAATTAGAACTTATCAAAGAAATTATTTATTGAATAAATAATAATTAACTCTTAGTGAGTAAAAATATTGATAGCTAGTGGGGCATATGGGAGAGTGGGGCGGCTTGCAGCGCCGGTTTTGACCTCTTCTAATACTGCCGATCATGAGGGTTTGGACGGCCTGGTCCCACCGTGCACTCCCTCGTTCACAGACCAGGTATTTTACTAAAGACTTATCAAGATGGACTTGACATAAGCGGGAAGTCAATTTCGGCCTTGTGTCTCCTCCTTCATGGCTGCATCCCAATTGCTCGCGTTCTGGAATGCCGACCTCCATCATGTACTTGCTCTCTTCTTTCGCAATCTTTCCATCGATACCCCACATAAATGGCATTAATGACTCAAGGGGTTGGAATGCCAAAAAAAAAAAAAAAAAAATTCTGATAAATGTGAGATCTTATATCTTTACAAAAATGCCACTGCGGTAAACTATGGAAGTCAAAACTATAAATAATCGAAATTATTTCTGTAATAATTCCCACAAGTCATGATTTACTAGTGCAGGAGTCTATCTCTCCCCATCGATCTATTGGCCCTGAATAGGCCGAAACATTGGCGAAAATAAAAATAAAAAACTTTTATAAATAAAACTTTTTATCCTTTGTGTCCAAAGTGGTCTCTTGTAATTATTTCCTTAGTTGTATGAAAAAAAAATGCAATCAAAGAAGATTTTGTGTTTTAAATGTTAGCAAACAAGAGTTTGCTTGTTTTTTTTTTTTTTTTTTTTTTTTTTTACTAAAACACTTCATGCATCAAAAATCAGGATATTGTCTTCCTACTGTTTGAACACGGATTTCAATCTTTAGAGTGAAATGTTGGAGTAAAGTATCAGGTCTGTCATTAACTTGAACATCCCTTGAGGGGCGGTATACAAAGTACTTCAACCCCCTTCAAGTTCAAACTAGCGGCCTGCGTCATCAGGCCACGCGACCAGGGACGAACTCCTGTAACGAGCCACGAAACCCGAGAACCGAAACCATGTGACTTTTTTTGCCCTCCCCCCTCCTCCCCATCGCCTCGTACTTTTACCGCTAATTAGAGTTCTTGTTAGAGGCGTACTTTCAATGAGGAAGCAGATTTTCGAAATGATCGCTCGCGAAGGTCGAGAAATATCTGAGGGATATCGGATTTTGCTTTTCCATCTGTATTTTAACTATTATAAATAATTATTTTTATGTATAATTAAGTCGATTTTATATTTTGAATGAATTTTAAAACATCTAAACTGCTGAAAAATGTAGTTTGTTGTGGCTTTGTCCTGAACCATAATTCGTCCTTATTCTGTTTCCCTTGACCGTCAATAACGCTTAACAGCCGTCAATAACGTTAACAAAAAAAACTTTACTCTTTTAAAATTATGTACTGATCTGATTAAAAAAATTTTTTTTGTTAGAAAAAAATTGCTTTTTACAAATTCGAGTCTCATATAATTGACATAATTATAATTAATAATTAAATAAATTTAATTTGCCTTGTATATTTTGTTTGTAATATAGTATGACTGAATAAAGAAATTAAACCTAATTGCTACATTTATCCGACATCAGTAACAATTAAAATCTTTAACGAAACATAAGTCGTTAATTTAACAATATGTCATGAGCAATGGCGTTTAGAATAGGGTGCCATCCTCTAGATTGCAGCCTTATTTGAAGTGGTAGAAAGGGATTTTTTTTTTTTTTTTTTGTAAATTACCAAATAAAGCATTAGTAAACATTTTGAAATTGTTTATTTAAATCTTTCATTTTTTGGAATTTATTTTACACTGTATTGAATGTATATTATAATTAAATATCATAGTATATATGTATATAATTTTATAACTGATCTTAATAAAAAAAATAGATATGACTATAAATACTAATTCCTGGCTTTAAATCCTGTTAAGTGAGTGGGAGAAATAGAGGGAGGGAGAGATAGTGTGTAGTAGAGAAATGGATTAGGACCCCTCCCTGTTCCAGGGTCTTTAGGACAATAGTTCGCCTTCAACGGCTTGGGTAGGCAGTACGCACGACTGGCCGTCTTGAATGGTCGGGTCGGAAGGCGCTGCTCCCATTCACCGGCTACCGAGGTGCGTCCGAGCGCCAGTTTCCTCCACCGGGACTTGTCACTGTGAAGATCAGTGCTCGAAGACATTCTCAGTCTACTTTCACTATATGCACAGTGACGGCCGTACGTTATTCACCTACTAACAGTGATAAGGAACTGTTACTTCAGAGAATTATTAGATCTGCTACGTTCACTCTCTGTGCTCTGTTAAAACCTAACAGACTCTCCTTAGAGAACACTCGACATTTTGCGGGTTGTACAAGCAATTTGCCAATACGTATGCCCAAACAGCTATATTTAGAATGTCACTGTTCCTTTGTTTTAACCCAATTATTAACTTAGTGTTAAAGTACATATCTACGTACTATCACAAAAACTATTTCAGTTTTTTTCTTAGATGATTTTAGTTGGGATTCGGTCAAGGTAGATACAAAAAAATACAAATTAAAAAAAAATGTATTTTTAAAAAAAGGTTTATCTGCCAACGTTTCGGCTTACATTGTAAGCTATCTTCAGGACTATAGAAATACAATGTCATGAGAATACAATAATAATTGACAATAGTATAATAGAGAATTAACATAATGTAATGTGATATTAAAAGTATGAATGTAGAAAGCTATGTAAGAGAATTTAAAACAAGCAGACAACAAGCTCTTAGGTGTAAACTTTACTTAATAAACATTAGTATTTCGTTATAATTTTACGAAAAGACCTATTAATATAAATATTTAAGGTCCAGATTTACTATCCAGGTCCAAGCCTTTATGATATCACTTATTATACTCAATTTTGTCCCTTGATTAGGTAAAAAATTAGTCATTTATCATCTGTTTTCGATCCAAGAGTACATTTTTAATGAAACATGGAAATTAATTTAGCTTACTTGTTGTCTATCTCACGTACTTTTTTTTTTTTTTTTTATATTTAAAAACTGTAATGAATGATAAAATTAGCTTTATTCTTTACACAGGTCTGATAATTTTACCTAATTCAAGTTTATCAATATCATAATATAAATTAATTTTCAATTTTTTTTTTTAAGTATGACCTTAATATATTTGTCGGTAATCAAGCTATTTCAAATTTTGAAGGGTAATTGACATTCGTATCATATCTTTAAGGGTGCTTTTATAGAAACGGCTCATCCCTTAGTCTTATCTTTTAAGGGAGGGGATTTGGAGTAAGATACCGGCTTTTTCAAATTCATATCATCTCTCCCATAAGGGCTGTTCTTTTATCAGGAGATTAGCTTTCCATGTCCTATTCAACGAGGGAAAATTGGATTTCTTTGTAGAGCATCAACATTTTTTTTTTTTTTCTTCCTTCAGCTGAATAATTTATTTGCACCTCTTCATTGTAGCCCTCTTCTCCCTGTCAAGGAAAAAAACGGAAACAATGATTGTTTACAGTAGAAGGAAGCAGGGGGAGGGAGGAAGAAAAATCGAATTCCTGAATGGATGCTTTTAGAATTACAATTTACAGAACTGAACAGATTTATTCCTTCTTCGTCCTTTTCGAATAATTCATGGTTCTCTTCACAAGTTGTTCTTATCGATAATTCCGTTGATGAAATTTGATTTTTTTTTAAGCCTCTTTAATATTGCAGTGTTGAGAGATTTAAGAAAAAGGAGATGATTCAATGAATTTAATTATAGAAATTGTTCAAAAAGTTTCCAAACTAAATATTCTAAGAAATCTTTACACAAACGTTAATGAAGTATTAAACAATTAATTAGAAGGAATAGAAAAAAAAAATCTATCTGTCCCAGCCAGGACTCGAACCTGAATCTCCTGCTTTCCGGGCCGGTATGATTCCATTACACCACTGGGACGTGCTTTAAAATTTACGTGGGATAATAAACCACAACTAAATTAATATTTATTATTGAAAATAAAAAGTAAATAACGAGATTCGATAAATAGCTAAACAATGTCAGCTCCTTCGAGCATAAGACGATGTATTTACTGCCTCGTGGGTTAGGCTCTCGCTAGTGTGTTGGGAATTTAATAGCTTATCTGGCTAGTCTCTATGGTGCAATGGTTAGCATACCGGCCCGGAAAGCAGGACATGTTCGAGTTCAGGCCGGGACAGATAGATTTTATTATTCTGTTCCCTCTAATTAATTGTTTAAAATTTACGTGGGATAATAAACCACAATTAAATTAATATTTTTAATGAGGTATATTTGTAAAATAACTCTTCTTCCTTCCAAATACATATGTTGATAAAGGATAAAATCCATGACAACCTTGTGGCCAATCAAATAACAATATTAACAAAATAAAACAATTTTAACAAAATAAAAGAACAAATAAAACAAAACAATAAATAAACAAATAAAAGAATTTTATGAATATGCCATGCATTTTTTGATATCTTACTTCAATTTAATATATTCTTTCCTATGTAATTTTCTTTTCTCCCAATCTTTTCTTGTTAGGGATAAAAAAAGAAAAATAAGAAGAAATCTTTAATTGAATCAAGTCTCTTAGTTAATTGCCCCAGTATTAGTGAAGACAGAGGCTTTTCGTGTGCTCACCACCACTAACTACCCTCTAGGTAGCAAAAGGGTGAAAGAAATATAAAGACAGGAGGAGAGGGGAGGCTACTCAGAGAGGCCTTTAAGTTCCTTGTACAACATCATCCCTTCAGTCTTGAAGCACCGAATGCAGACTACCCCTCGGCTAATACCCCTTTATATTTAAGACTGAGCAATAAACGTAAAAGAGGAAACCTAGTCATAAATGTAAGTATAAAAGGGGAATGGCAGAGCAATGGCAGTGGAAGGGGGGAGGGAGTGAAATGGAAAATTGGGTACACCCTTTGAATTTTTTTTTTCTGTTTTCATTATTCTGTTCAAACATAGAATTATATTCCTCTACAACTCTCCATTCCATCTGGTAGTTTTATTCACTTTTAACTCAGAGAAAATAGGATCTTAATTTTTTTTTTTTTAAAGCTTCTTTTCATAATATTGTGTTGTTTTTATTTATCAGTTTATAGTAGCTGTAAAATCTTCGTATTTTCCTGTTTCAGTCTAATGGCTTATAAAAGTATTTCGAAATATATTTAAGCATGACAGTCAGCCACTGGGTGATGGGTATTTTATGTATGTTACTGTATTTTTGAGAAAGGAGAGAACGATTTTTAACTATTCTTCAGAACAACATGAATTTCAGCCATCCATTAGTCTAAATTTTATTTAACATTTAGGTATGGTTGATGCTTACCACTCACAATGTGAACAGACACCACCCTGGGGAGATTTCTCCACCTAACGCCATTGCCCTGATGATGGCTTACTAGCTAAGCCGAAACGTTGGCATAAATAAAAAATACTACTCCAAATTGTGGTGTATATTTTTTTCTTCCTGGCCGAAACCCCGACCATTCTCACACGTTAACATTTAGGATTGCCAAAATTAGAGAATAATACATAAATTAATATGTATCAAAAGGAGAGTTTTTTTGACAGTAGATATTATTATTAGATGATTTTAGTTGGGGTTCGGTCAAGGTAGATCCAAAAAAATACAAATTTTAAAAAAAGTATATTTTTTTTAAAGATTATCTGCCAACGTTTCGGCTTACATTATAAGCCATCTTCAGGGCTGCCTGTCATGAAGACGAAAGAGGACGTCTTGTCCCTAAGTTCACATTTCCATGACTACAGGACTTCGTAGTTTCATTGGCAGATAATCTGGTTAAGAAATACATTTTTTTTTTCAAATTTGTATTTTTTTTGATCTACCTTGACCGAACCCCAACTAAAATCATCTAATATTAATATATATCATACGAAACATGTATGGGTTACTTATATGAAGCAGGAAAAATCTTTTTAATTTAACTGTCCGACTTATGAAAATGTTCCATATGACTTTCTTCCAGAAAATAAGTTACATATATGTCCAATTACCGTCTATAGAAGCAATGAAGCCTGTACACTATACGTTAATGATTAACTTCATGCCCAATATATTTAAATGTTAGCCTTTTGTAAATATAATTTTTTTGTGGTATATAATCCCACGTAAATTTTAACAATTTATAGTGCAAGGAAACAGAAGAATCTACTTGTCCTGGCTGGGATTTTTTATCTGGTTGGATTTTTTATTCTGTTCCCTTACGCTAAAAAAAAAATTGTTAGCCTATTGTTTTCTATAGGTTCCTTATTTTTCTTCTTTTTTTTTTTAAACATACTTCAATTTTTTATAATATTACTGTCAAAATATAGTAAGTAATGACTAGTAATAATTAGTAAGGTTATCAAAGCCAGGGCTTTCTTCTGCAGGTCTAGCAGTAAATCCAGTGGGCTATCGTTGGTACACGTGCGTGCAAACACCGGGATTCCCTGCATGTCCCTGCTTACGTATACCCTTGCTCCTGGTGGATATTAATCACAGCCGCTTCTGTGGAGCGGCGTGTCTGGCATTCCAACCCCGGCAAACTATTCAATCATTGCGTGCCTATCATGTGTCCTTACTGGAGTACTGCAAGGTGCATATGTTGGGCCCTATGTTATGTATGTCATGCCTCAATCTGTCGGAGGTTATGTTTTGGATAATCTCCCCTATTATTGGACCTTTATTGCCTACATCTTTACTTGATCTTACCGCCTATATTTACCTGATCTTTAATTATATTATTAAAGCAGTAGAATTTTGTTATTTTAAAGAGTATTTACATTCTGAATGAAGAATTGTTTGACTTATCGGCTATAATTCAACACAAATTATTTATCACAATAGTTCGTATTAATTTTCTGTTGTTGTTGTGTGCTATTGAGTAAAGTTAGCAATAATTACTTTGTGAGTGATGTAAATATTATTAGTTCAGATATATTGATTCTATGACTAAATCTTTTAAATGAATTTTGGTCTTTTATTTTGATTTTGTTATAATGATATCATCAGAATAAATTCATTAATACTCTATGTTTGTTTTATGCTTGTATTTATTTTATAAAACTGTACGATTGCAATAAAATTCAATCTAGTTGTATGTACCACAGATGTACCTATAAACCGCAAACTACTTTCAAACATGTTTTTTAGGATTTTGAACTAATGACTGTTGTAGAAAGATATTCTTAAGAGTATCATATTATTATTATTTTTGTGGAAGACTAATGGCTTGAGGAGCCATAACTTTATCCGGAGACTGACCGAAAACCACGCATGTGCAGTAAATAATCTTCGGAGCTTTGTTATTGTTATTAATGTTGGGGTGGGACTCTACGGCTTTAGGGGAAGTGGGATACTTCGTGTGGAGGACGGGCTGGAATGATTGGAGAGGTGGTCAAGGGCCGAGGGAGGGGGAAGGTAAGGGCCGGTAGAGGGGGTAATTTGTTTTGTTAGCAGTTCACTAATTGACCACTCAGGGAATCTGTTGACTGGCAATGCCCTTCAAGTTGGCTACTAGTTTGCTGCTCAGAGCTACTACTGCTCCTCCCGTCAAATCCTTGGACTGCTATTTACATTGGCGCCCAAGTTGGTCTTCCCGCCATTATCCCTATCTGTAAATATTGCGAGATATCCCCAACCTCGATAATGGTACCTTGGTGGCCAAAGGGAACAATCGTGCCACGGAATTTCGAATATGTCTGGTGTGAACTATTGGCAGAGTACGTTTCTATACTTAGTGAGTGGTCCCATTTTAAAAGAAATTACAAAAAATAAAATAAAAAGGCCTTGGTGTAGAAATAAATTGGAAAAAATCTCAGCAATAAATGAGCTATGGATGTTCAAAGACATACGGCATAATAAATTGTGGAAATAATCTCCCTTTGAAGTCCCTATAAACAAGGGCTATCCTACTTTAGTAATGTAATTAGTGCCCACAAATCGTCTGATTGTTTAAGTTTTATTTGTTGCGCTATGTTTAAAATTTGTTTGTGCACCTGCAAATAGCAAGTGGAATTATTCATAGGATTCTCTCTCTGCGTCATTGTGAATTTCTTATTAGGAGGAACCATTTCGTTGTTTGCGCACTGCAATTATTCAGTAATCGATTAGTTCTGTTCCTCCTTCTTTTGTTTTCTTTTCCTCTTTGTATTTTCCGTTGAAGACTGCTCAAATAATAATTAAAAGTTCCTTGGCTCCGACTTCCCGCCCTGTTTACCTGTCGTTCGTCGCTCTCTTGTATTCCTCTAGACTTCCCGATCCATAACTCATGAGCTTCTAAGAGAGACGAAACCTTCCTGGTCATCACTTCCTAGATTATGGAGGAGGTTCCGTTTTTCCTTCTTCTTTTATTTATTTATTTTTTTTCTGAAAGTGAGACTTTCTGAAAACTTGCTGTTATGTCTTGGGTTTTCTGTTTGACAGTGGGGTGCGTTATATATTTCATCCGGTGTCCGTCGATCCTCTCTCCAAGAGTTTTGCGATCTTTAAATAGTTTCCCCCTTCTGAAATGCGGTTCTAGTGGTGTATGGTCGACACATCTCACACTATATAAATTATTTCACAAATGTCAATCCGTCTTGAAAGAAATTATGTCAGGCAGGAACTTTGTACTAAGCAGATTTACTAAGACTCATTAAATATATTATTAGATGATTTTAGTTGGGGTTCGGTCAAGGTAGATCCAAAAAAATACAAATTTGCAATGTATTTAAAAAAAAAATTTAAGTAAAATAAAATAATGTTAAATCACATCTCAAAAGGAAGATACATTTCTACCTTGGCAATTTTCTTACATTTTACTTGCATTAATTGCATTAATAGTCAGGTAGTTCAAAATTTGATTTAATTTATCTATATCTATATTATTTCCCATAATTTTGGCATCAATTACATTAATACAGTATACATTTATTTCTATCCGCTTATATATATAACATGGGAAATATGTGGGTATGTAGGTTTTGAGGTAATTTCTTACGATGATTGGACAATATATTTTTCCCTCATACTCCTGTGTTGTGGAATTGGCATTTCTGAAAGAGAAATAGGTTTAATTTCTATAAAATTAAATTTTTTTATCTATCAAAATCTCTGAATTTAATAATAT
Source organism: Oncopeltus fasciatus (assembly GCA_000696205.2). Classification (NCBI taxonomy): domain Eukaryota; kingdom Metazoa; phylum Arthropoda; class Insecta; order Hemiptera; family Lygaeidae; genus Oncopeltus; species Oncopeltus fasciatus. Next base: position 610,181 of record KZ807072.1, read on the forward strand.
AATTTTTTTTTTAAATCTTGAAGTTATNTAAGTTTATAAATGTGGATCTTGGTATAATTCTTTTCTCATCCATTAGTGATTTCAGCTCCGCAATTTCTTCAATAAAACTTATTAGTGAACAACTAATATTTGTTATATAATATAAAAGTAATTATCATATTTTTAATAACTATAATTGATTCTTATTGTTTTAAAATGGGATTAAATATAGTTATAGTGAAATAGGATTAAATATAGTTATAGTGAAATAGGATTGAAAATATGCTTTCTTGTTGAATAGTATTATTAAATGGAACATAATATGATGAAATATAGTAAGAAAAATTAATATAATTAGTGCTACTATTCGCACACATTAATATATAAATCAGTCTCTACACGATCTCTCTGATACGCACCTATTTATAGTTTAAACTCTTAATTATAGTTGGCTGGGCAAAATTTACCACATCAAAGGATTCCAAACTCTCGGCCAAATGGTAGAATGTTAGAGCAGCATCTGTCCTTTCTTTGGAGTCCTTCCAAAAAGAAAATTACCTTCATTCTACATATGAAGGATATGATTATCTCTTCTATTTCCGTGGGGAGACATCTTAATTCATAAAATATACGTCTTTTATAAGTGTCCTAATTTTAAATTTTCTTGTGATATTTTCACTTTTTTTTTCTTTTCTTTTTTTAAATAATCGTTAAAATCAACTAAATATTATTTGAAGTAAATCAATAAATTGTTATTAATTTTATAAATATAACTTTTTTGTGGTATTTAATCACACGTAAGTTTTAATAATTTTTAGCGCAAGGGAACAGAATAAAAATCTAACTCCCCCACTCGTGCGGGGTATTTAATAACTTATCAGACTTGTCTCGTTAGCGTAAATGGAAAACGCACCGGCCCGGAAAGCAGAGGATCCAGGTTCGAGTCCTGGCTGGGACAGTTAAATTTTTTGTTTTGTTCCCTTGCACTAAAAATTGTTTGAATAAATTGTAATGTTCAAAAAGAGAGTCTGTTAACCGTAGATATTATTCTAAGATGATTTTAGTTGGGGTTCGGTCGAGTTAGATCCAAAAAAAACACAAATTAAAAAAATATATTTTTTTAATGAAGGATTATCTGCCAACGTTTCGGCTGGCGAGTGAACTTAGGGACAGGACGTCCTCTCTCATCTTCATGATAGCCCTGAAGATGGCTTACAATGTAAGCCGAAACGTTGGCAGATAATCCTTCATTAAAAAAAATACATTTTTTTTTAATTTGTGTTTTTTTTTGGATCTACCTCCACCGAACCCCAACTAAAATCATCTAATACTAAACAATATGTTATTGTGCAACATACTATCTTATGTTAATGAGTATATATCCTCCAATGACTTCCTTCTTTGAAGTACCCGTCCAACGCGTCCGATTTCGGTCACAATCAATATAGTTCTTCAACATATGAAAAAAGTTTTTATTTACTAATTTCGCATTAATTTGAGCTAGTAAATGAGACTTCTTTATTCCATCGATTTCAGAATACTGATACATTCGCATTTATCATTAGAAATTCCTCGCATGACACTGAAGAGATTAAACACTTATATGACATTAAATTGTCATATGATATGAAAGGAAAATTATTATTAATCCGCGGCTTATATGAATTCTTGGAGCGGACAGAGTACGATAACGGCATTATAAATGTTATCTGAGGGGGTGGTGGGGGATGTCAGTCCCCTGAAACAGAGGGGGGTTATTTTCTGAAACTCACTGATCCCTGGCTCAGAGGGGGAGCATTGCTAATGCCATCAGAGGAAAACTTACAGAAGATGACAGCTTCATTACTGACCGTCAATAACCATTAATGTTGGAGGTTTCGTTCCAAGAGACTTGCTCGCTCCTTTCCAAACCCCGCCAAATATAACATTTCATCATCCGGAATCAGTTTTACTCGCTCAATATGTGAAAATGTTTTCGAAAATATGAACAAGGAGATCGTCCATATTTTAAAGTCTTTTTTTTTAANCCCCCCCCCTTGCGTTTAATAACCCCGTTTTATAAGAGAGGATCCTTCGCAGCTAATGAAGAAGGACTCTTGTAACAATCGAAAACAGCTTAATATTGGAGCACATGGGTGGCAAGTGGGGAAGTCGAGCGTGGAAGGCAACGGCGGGTTGCTGGTTCGAAGCTGTAGCAGGAGATTAAAATCCACTTACAATAGAGTGGGGTGGTGGGGATGGGAGATTCATTACAGTCTTCTCCGTTGAAAATGAACAACAACCGAGAAGATGGCTCCTAACAGTTGTTGCGAATGTACCAATCCGTCTTCTAATTCTTCCATATTCTGAGGGAAAGATTTGAGCGTTCCTCTTGTATCTGATATCATATATTCTGCCACATTTGATGAAATACACAGGATATATTGTAATCATGTTGGAATAAGATTAATTTAAAAAAATATTGCTTACATATATCTATATATCTCTTCATTGCAGTAAAGAATATTTATCAATTGTTCCTTGATTTGTGTTTTTGATATTAAGTATGACTCTATTGTTGGGATAGACCTCTTTAGACCAAATAGACTGGCATTGTACTATGTGAAGGTTTTAAATTTAGAAAAACTTAATTTAATTTCAATAAAAAGAGGGCTTTTAATTCATACTATTCACTATTTATTGAAGTTGTAAGAGTCGGATTGCAGCGAGTTTTCGACAAAGAGGTTAAAATATACCAATTTTTAATGCAAGGGAACAGAATAAAAATCTAACTGTCCCAGCCAGGACTGGCTGTCCTGGCTGGGACAGTTAGATTTTTTATTCAGTTCCCATGCAATAAAAATCGGTAAAATTTACTTGGGATTATATATCACAAAAAAATAATATTTGTTAAAATATACCTTGCTTTCAAGCACCGAGGTAACCCTATCCGTACAGCCATCCAAGATAGCATCTGAATATAAATTTGAAAGAGGAGGAATCCATTTGTAAATAACAGTTTTTATGTAAGTGCGGATTGTGGAAGCCAGCCATGATGATTTCTTCTGCTGCAGTCATTGGCTCATTGAAGCGGAAATTGTCAAACCAGAGGGTGCTGCAAGAGTCCCATCGGTGAGTGTCACAAGAGGTCCTTGGAAGCGGGTACTTAAGGAGTGTCTTTGATGAGGCCCGATTGTTAGCCACCTATCAATCAGCCGATCCTTTGACATATGCCCGAGGATTTGACAGCCCCTGTCCTAATGCTTTCTCAAAGGATCGAACACTTGTCTCCAGTCAAAGAGACGGATCATATCCAAAGGTTTGAGCTGCCATTTGGCTACTACCAACTGATATTAACGGACATCCATTAAGCAATCCATAAATATTTTTTAAACATAATTGGACCTTATTAATCATTTACCTTCCTTAATTGTTTAAAGAAAGGCACTGATGGTTGAAATGAACTTTTTCTTTTTATTGCTAATAGTTCCTTGATGGTCCATTCCTTATTAATTGGTTGGCTTTTGGACTCCATGTATCAAAGTTTTTAATGATTCCTTACAAAATGCTCTCCATATTAAAAATGCACTTTACTTTTTCCTTGATATTACCATAATGCAACATCGGAAGATTTCAAATCTTAATAATGGCTCTTTCTTTAAAATATAATTGAACAAATATTAACAAGTTTTTTATTGATGAGCTTGGCAAGAATTTTTCGAAAACAAGTTAGTTAAATTTTATAAATATTTTTTTCGTGGTATTTAATCCCACGTAAATGTAAACAATTATAAAATTTTACGTGGGATGAAATACCAAAAGAAAATTAGTATTTATAAAATTAAATTAAAAAGTAAATAACGAGAGTCATTTAAACAGCTTGACAATGTCAGCTCCTTCGATCATCAGACATATATTCGTCTAGGAGGTTAGACTCTCGACAATAGTGCAGGGAATTTAATAACTTACCAGACTTGTCTGGGTAGCGTAAATGGAAAATGCACCGGCCCGGAAAGCAGGAGTTCCAGGTGCGAGTCCTGGCTGGGACAGTTAGATTTTTTATTCTGTTCCCTTGCACCTAAACTTAGTAAAATTTACGTCAGTAAAATATTGTTACAAGTTAATTAAGTATTGTATTTGTTAGGGTATTTAATTCCACATAAATTTTATACAATAAATGCAAGAGAATAGAAAAAAAAAAGTATTCTATTCCCTTACATTTAATGTATAACATTAATGTGGGATTAAATTTAACAAAAAATACAAACTTTAAAAAGAAAATAAAAATAAAAAACGAGATTCTAATAAATAGCTGACAGTGTTAGCTCCTTCGAGTATAAGACGATGTCTACAGTCTTACTCGGGGGTTTAGACTCCCAATAGAGTGCAGGGAATTTAATGAATTAGCCTCGGTGGTGCAAATGGTAGCATGCCAGCCCGGCAAGCAGGAGATCCGGGTTCGAGTCCCGGTTGAGACATTAAGATTTCTTTATTCTATTCCCTTGCATTAATTTTACAAGTTAGTTAAGCTTCGCAATAGTTGAGTGTGTTACAGCATTTCTTGAGGAACTTATAGTTCTCCGGTGAATCTCACGTGACGCTGAAGAATTACCTCGCGTGACGTGGGCCTCGAACGCGGGCGTCCTCATCCATCGATTTCGTCTATAACAGCTCACAGCTCTACTTGAATTATGCATTTTCTTCTCCCTTTGAGGATTTTAGCGTTGTTTTTTTTTCCTCTTTGTTTCTTTCCCTCATCAAGTATGTTTTTCAACCAGTAAAGATACATCTGTTTTTCGATGGTGGGCGTCCGAGAATTTTTTCTCGACACTATAAATATTCTCATTTTGGGCGTGGGGGGTTTGGTTAATTTAGCATTGCTGGTCCTTTCGAATCCTCTAAAATATTTAAAAACTTCTTCTTTTTAATTTTGTAGGCTCTACAAGCCAGTTTTCTCTTAAATTAAAGATTATCTGCCAACGTTTCGGCTTACATTATAAGCCATCTTCAGGGCTGCCTGTCATGAAGACGAAAGAGGACGTCTTGTCCCTAAGTTCACATTTCCATGAACTAATAAAACCAAAAAAAAACTAATTTTAAGCGTTGTTTTATTATTAATTAATTTTATTTTATTATTTTTAGTGTTAACCTCCCTTTCGACCACTTAGGGTCTTGGAGGGAGGGGCTTCCTACAGTTCGGTATCCCATTCCTCAGGAAAAGCTTTTATTTATAGATAAAAGCTTGCCCAGGACGAGATTTGAACCCGCAGCGCCAGTACTGCCAGACCCAAACGGATCCCCTGATCTACCCTGGCGCCCCTATTATTTTCATTTTACTCTATTGTTTTATCAATATGCAAAATGCTATCCCATTATGGAAATTGCATTGAAAACTCAGTGTTTTCCAAGAAGAAAACTTTAAAAGATCCCCAAATTCCCGATGCAATCAAGCTATTCACCTATCAGATATTATATGACCTTAAGGGTTTAAGGAAAAACGAAATTGAATATTCATCAATATCTTCGTCAATGTATATAATTAAAAAAAACCTGATGAATTAGGTGCCACGTCCCAGTCTATTTCGGCCTGGAGATAGCGTTAACCATTTCATTTTTTACCTTATGTGTGTGTGTGTGTCTATATATGTATATGTATATATTAATTTGTTAATGTAATGAGTCGATAATGTGCTCTTAACCATTAATTAGTTAGTACACTCACAAGTGGTATGCAATTCACTGCCTTCCACTACCTCGTCACATTCCCAATATCTGGAACTCCATCCTGCCAGAAGGCCAAGTACTTATGACTTGCGGCTCATACACTGTGGCTGAGGGTCACGGCCCCCGGTGGTCACGGAACAACCATGGCATTGCCTTATATGCAGCGGCTGGAGGTTGACTCCAGAGGAAATAAAAGCATAATGTTTAAGACAATGCTCCCTATATCTGGCTGAATAAAGCAGCTGATAAGGATTTCCTCACTGCTTCTGATGTGGTTGAGGCTGGCTCACCAACACCACTCTCCGGTGTAACAGTAACTTTTAGACACTGTGTTTCGACGACCTCCCTCTTCAGGAGCTTAAAATAATGTACTCTTCCATTTACAAATGTGTAAATTCCGCTAAGAAAGCAATGTAATTAATTTAATGAACTCATTCATTTGTAACAGATCCAATTATGCAAAATACGCTATTTATCAATTTTTTCTTACTTCTAGGAAAATATTGCAAACTACCTTTCTTTATTTTGAAGTAAATTTTGAAAAATATTTTATATTTCACTGATCTTTCTTATAAGAAGCTTAGTTGTAATCCTTTCAAAATTTAACACATTCAAACATACATTCTGTATGACGATTAATAATATATAACGTAGCAAATGTAGCACGTAACTTAACTAATATTTATATTTTAAAGTATATAAGGAATACAAATGATTAAGAAAAATGTAATAATGTAACTATGGTAATAAACAAACCTATATTATTAAGATAACTTTGAAGATATCTTTTAAGATCCTTATATCTTTAATATATAAGTTTTTTTGTTTTTTTTTAAATTTAAGTGATTAGGATAGGGTGATTTGGGGGAAACAAAATTGAATTATCGCTAATATTTTCGTTATTATTAATAACTTGATAATTTATAACTTACATAATTTACTTCAGTGTGGAATAAATAGTTGACCGTCAAGTTCTATGAAGAGAGGATTGTCGGGAATTCGGTCATGGTAGTTGAGGAATCCAAAAATAATTTGTAACCAAAATAGTTTTTATTTTAGCCAACGTTTCGGCTTGAATTTCAGGCCTTCGTCAGAGCTGGATATGAAAGAGAAACATGTCTACATATGATAATCTTACAAAAAAAAAATTAATGAAAATATGAACGGTGTATAATGGACTATTTAAAATGGATACTGAACATATTGGAGAGAAAAATAAAATATTAATAAAATTCGTAAGTGTACATACCAAATATGGTGATGGGGGAGAGAGAGAGACCCGTGCTTAACTGAATCTACATCGTGACTGATCTGTTTTAGAAAAATGTTTATTTGACCGTTGTGGAAAGGAATGGGAAACGGACGTAGGAGTGGGGGAACGGATGAGAAGGTTTGAATGACATATGGTTCAGGACATATCGCTCTAGGACTGTGGCAGGGGAAAAATGAAATGGGCTGGTCTTATTATGATTTTTGTTTTAAGATGTAAAAAATATTACTGTATGTGGAAGGAATATAGTCTGTGTCTGTTTTGTCATTACCGTGATCGAATTCGCGACAATACTCTCTACATATAATTTACTTCAATTCTTCACTTCGTTTTTTTTTTACATCTT
>KZ807072.1:618220-643392 GCA_000696205.2 Oncopeltus fasciatus
AGGAGCTGACATTGTCAAGCTGTTTAAATGACTCTCGTTATTTACTTTTAAGTTTTTAATTTTATAAATATTATTTTTTGTGGTATATAATCACACGTAAATTTTAAAAATTTTTAGTGCAGGGGAACAGAATAAACCTGGCTCCGACAGTTAGATTTTTTATTCTAAACAATTGCTAAGAAGAGATATGTTATTTTCGTGTATTAAAAATATATATATATATATATACTCAAACACGGTGCTAGGAAAATTCATATGTTGTACTGTAGTGAAACAATAGAGTACGGTTGTTGAGTGGAGAAAAAAAAGGGGGGAGAAAACTACAACAAAAACTGTGGAAAGAAGGAGATAAAATAAAGGGGTGTTGTATAAGAGAGTTATAGGGATGAAATATTATTATGAGGTAGTGAAGGGTGGTCTTACCTTCCTCATATCTCACGGAGCTGTCTGGTCCACATACACACCCCCCCAGGTATTTACTTCCTGGCACACGTCTGACCGTCAGACTGTTTATCATCCGCGGCTTTTAGTGGAGCTCTGCCCCCACCCCCAAGGGAGGAGTATCTGGGAGGGGGTGGGTTACCTGTCTGCCGCCTTCTGATGGATACAGCGCCCAGGATGGCGTGCTTTGTTACCTGCGCCGAGCGAGTCCAGCGGCGGGGCGTTCTGTACCTCCTCCCCGGTGACCGTAACCCGGTAACAATAGCTGGAAATCGTATCCCGCCAATCACAGGTGTAGCGTCAGGGGCCGAATTTAGCCCCTGATGATGTTCCAATGACTGATTGATGAAAAAAAAAAAAAATTCCCGCCCCTCAGAACCTGCGTAGAACTAAGCTAATTCCCCTGTGTCTTAAGCAATGTGTATATATATATATATATATATATATATATATATATATATATATATATATATATNTATAATTAAACACTCGCGCCTGCGATATACATATAATAAATAAGAACAGATGGGAGAAAGAGTGTAGTGAGAGGGTCTCTCTTTACTCCTTACTCACGAAGGGCAAAAAATTTCCCCGAAGCTTTTACTCACTCTAATTTTAACTAACATACCTTCTATTATCCGTCTTTATTGGTTTCTGCAAACCATCTACTGTTGGCGAGCGCTTTCGGACATTGTCCATCTTCGTGGCCAAATACATGTGTTCACTATCACTGCCTGTATTCAACTCACATACATGAGAATACAAACGCAGTTGAATACAGACAGTGACGGTGAACACATGTATTCGGCCAAGAAGATGGACAATGTCCGAAAGCGGTTGCAACAGAAGATGGTTTGCAGAAACCAATGAAGACGGATAATAGAAGGTATGATAGTTCTATATTCATTGGTAGTGAAAATAACCTTTTACAATAGAAGAGTTTGTTGACCGTAGATATTATTCTTAGATGATTTTAGTTGGGGTTCGGTCATGGTTTGAGTCATGGAAATGTGAACTTAGGGACAGGGCGTCCTCTCTCATCTTCATGATAGCCCTGAAGATTGCTTACAATGTCCATATTTAATGAATGTTGAGAAATCTGCTCAATTTACTCAATTACTGTGTGACGGACTTTTTTTAAATAAATTATATTTCTCATTTTGAGGTATATATACAGCAATCCTGGCGAGTCTAGATGATGGGATGAGTGGACGTTGTCAATGGCTAGATATCTCTGCGACCACTCCATCTAATTGGAGTATGTTATGTATCTTCATGTAAAGCGAGATACATTCTCATACATAACAGTACACGTGGGTCACTCGAACTTCCCGGAGACTCTTCTGAATATTTCAGGGATTCCTCTTAAAAGCTCTTTCGGGGTTAATGAGATCCAGCCGTCTCTGACGAAGAAGGAAGAATCGGGTTATCCCCATGGCTGCGTACGAGGTCAACATGGTGGTCAGTGCTTGACCGTCAGAAAGATAAAGTACACACACTTCTCAGCTGTTTGGATTATTGAAGGCAGTAGTTTGCCAAGTAGAAATATTTGATAAGGGCCGGCAAACGGAGGGTGAGAGAGAGACGAGCTAAAACCCCCTCGCCTGTTATTCATTTACCACACGATAAATATGTATCGCATACGATAAAGTTTACCTTGAGTGGTTTCGGCTCTACGGTACGACAATATTTTCTTTTGTCTTGCCCTAGATAGTTATCCTAAAGATTTCCAAGAGGTTCGAGATGGGCATACACAATTTGATAATAAACGCATGTCTTCATAATTTCCGGAGTTGTAAAATATATTATCACTGTATTTTTTTTAGCATTAGAGCTTCAAAAATAAATGAACTAATAAAATAAAAGTTGAGAAACCTTTTTAATTTACACAGTTACTCCTTAAGGTCGTGTCAGTACACTGCACTTTTCTCACTCGTTGAAGAATGGTTCCCAATTAGTGCTGGGTATTACCAGAGGCACACTAGGACCTTTTTTATCATTACTAAAAGTAAACAACTTTCCAAAACAAACCAGAGAATCTGTTCGTTTTTTAAATTATACATTCTTGTTAAACAAAGTAGTACAAAAATGTAACTATATATCAATGTCGGTGTAACCAAGCGTTGGTGCTGTATGTGTCAATAATGTAACCTTCTTACAGGCTATAATTTGTTAAAATATTTTTTTAAATAATAATGGATCTACCTCAACCGAACCCCAACTAAAATCATCTTAGAATAAATTGTAATTTTTATTCCAATTTTACATTTGTTTTATTTGCTTTACATTGTAAGTACATTAGTAATTAATTAAATGTTTATTGTTTCGTTTCTCTAGTATGATTAAATCTTTATCTCTATTATTTCTCGTACTTCCATCATCAATCGCATTTAATATAATATATATTTATATATTTACTTGTTGGGGNTGATTTCGACTAAAAGTGATTATGTCCTTGTTTTAATAATTAATTAATAATCTTAAGAAAGATTTATATATATTAAATAATTATTTCATCAACATTTCAAGTTATTTAAAACTTTATTGAAGTAATTAGACTGATCTATTTCAATATTTAAAGTTGCTATTATAATAATAATTTGTTTTCTTTTTTTTTAGGTAAGCGTACTCTTCTTAGCACTGAGAGGACATATTCTGTGCACCATGGAGGTAGGGTACTTCAGTCAGCTAATATTTAAAAAAATGTATTTAAAAACACAAAGGAGTTTTTAAAAAGCTAGAGAGTTTTAAAATAAAATCAAACTAATATTAATTCGTTTATTGAAAGAGTAGAGGGAAGGTTTATAGTTAATAGTGTTAGCTGAATTATGAGAAGTACTTTATTAAATATCGGGAAAAAAAATTAAATGCCTCTATTATTATTAATGACAAAAAATATTTTACTCTTAATTTGCCAAAATCCCCTGACAATTTTTTTTATCGTGTCTAATTCGAATTTAAATTTGGTATAATTTATTTAAATTTTTGTTAGTATAGTTAATTTCATACTTTTGTCTACTTGATAAATATAAAATACATATTTTGCAATATAAATATGTATTATTTGTTAATCAAGGATCTTACTTTCAGATCCATAACTCATAACATATCTTACCTGCACTTTTCTGATGAGCAGATATGATTGGTTTTGGCTGAGCTCTGAGAATGGGATTCTTTGTCATGAAAAATTTATATTTATCGTCTGAAGTTTATATTATTTATTTTTCTACATTAAGTTATTTTTATATTATACATATAAGTAAAAACTCTTAGAATCTATTAAATAAATTACATTACTGAATATCTGAAAATGGGGGACAAAATTCATTTTATTGAAATATGCAAATAAATAATTTAAAAAAAATAAAATAATGAGCACTACTTTTAGGTGGTCTAACTAAACCTTAGCTTTCTACAAAATTGTCAAAAATATGATTTACGCCTTTTGCCTATTTCTTATTGAGGTGAGAATGTTGTCAAGGAATAACCAAGGATTTTGCACCAAAAAAAGCTATCTTAATATTTAGGGATTCATTTTTTAAAGTTAATTAAGATTATAAGGGTAGTGCAGAAATTTAACAACTCAAATTGAGAGCCATTGTAGAGTAGGTCTTTGTGGAGTCTCTCGACTAACCCTTATTTAGTTATCATTTCCTCCCCCGTGTGTCAGATCGCCAGTCACCCTCCATTTGTAAATATAAAGAGCCCACCCTACTTTCCTTGCAAGACTCCCATAAATCCCGAACTAACCTCAGAGTTTAGGGGCGTTGATAAAACGACCTCCCCCGGGGTGAAGAAGTGGCTCGCGGGGTCTCCATTGTAGCCTCCAGGAAAAACTCCCCGCGAAGAGCATTGTGCTCCAACTCCAGGCGTGAAGGTCTTCCAACCCTACAGGAATTGTAAGGGCGACCCCACCCGGACCCCTCCCTGCCAATCCCACCATAAATATGCCAAGTGGATCTCCTCTTCATTAAACCCCTGCAGTTGCATTCCTGTAAAAATCAACCGCAGGCACCAGAAGCCACCTTTGTTTTCGCTCCCCTCTTGATTTGTGCGCTCCGAAACCGCCCCCCCCCCCCCACCTCTACCGACCAAAAAAAGACTCCATCCCTTAAAAACAAAAAATAAATGCATAACCCTCTCTAACACCCCGCGGAAAATGGAGAGATAACACACATGCCCACCTGTAATATTCGCCTACAGAAAAGGCTCAAAGTAAAACTTTTTTTTTTTTCCATAAATATTTGATGTTGGTTGGTTTAATCACTTCTCGTGTAGAGTTATGAATGCTTAGTGAATCCCTACCGGTTTTTTGCAATTTGCACCGCACACCCTGTAACGTTCTTCAGGCAGTGAACCTTCCTTAATGAATTCTGAAATTATATCAGCTGATGCTATCCCCACTAAAGTAGGTTTTTGTTTCGACTCTTAGGTGTAATCTTATGGGATAGCATGGCGTACAACTAGGATCCTTTAAATTAAAATCTCTGACTCAATTGTTTTTTCCCTTTACGTGTGATGCGAGTGATTATGCGTTTATATATATATAAATACGTGTGTGTGTGTATATATAAATATATACACTTTTTTTACATTTCTTATATTTCAATAAAAATTGATAATATNTGATCTTTGGGCTCGCGCCAAATCATAGGTATACCAAATGGAAGCTTAGCACGTGTTCCCTTGGTCCACATCCGTAAACCCTCAACACACTGTTTACACACTTTATGAGGTGCCCATGCCTTATCTTGATCACCAAGTTTCACTTTAAAATAGGCAAAATATTGAACGCCCAAAAGTACATGTTGTAGAATCACTTAAAAAAAAAAAAAAAACTCGAGATGTAGTAATAAGCATACATAACAGTTCTATGATACAAACAGCGTTCATTATCCGAACATATAAGGGAAAATTAACATAATTTTAATTACAATAGCATTTATAAAAATTGAAAAAAAAAAAAAATAAAATACCTTTAAAATAAAAATATAGGAAAGCATAATTAATATAAAATATAATAATAGTGGAACATTGTTTTCAATTTAAATCCCTTCCGATGTACATGGCTTTCTCCTCATTTCCAAATTAGTACCATATGGTATATGTCAAAAAGTTATATACTAACACATATGCATGTTTATTTAATTACAATTTGTTTTATTTGGTTTTTATTACTTCTGAAGTTCTACTTTATTACTTGTTACCTGCTCTACTCTGACTAAATAATGAATGAGCATGATGACTAAAATTATTAATTTCCAGTCATGGAAATGTGAACTTAGGGACAGGACGTCCTCTCTCGTCTTCATAATAGCCCTGAAGATGGCTTACAATGTTAGCCGAAACGTTGGCAGATAATCCTTCATTAAAAAAATACATTTTTTGATTTGTGTTTTTTTTGGATCTACCTCGACCGAACCCCAACTAAAATCATCTTAGATTAATTTCCATTGTTGCAAGCCTTTTAGAGCTAGGTTCTCGATACAAAATCTGTAGCTTACTTAAACTCCGGAAAAATCGTCATATACAACACGGAAATTGTTATTATTATATTATATGCACAATATAAGAAAATATACTCAGTGTTCTGTCTCGGAAACTTAGTTTTTGGGAAAGTCCTCTAGAATTTCTATCACTATACATAAAAGCCATTATCCGATGAAACTAAAATCAAATAAAGGTATTTCTTCAAAATTATTTATTATAAATTAATAAATTATTTAATTTTTGTATTACCTGAATACTTTTTTTTGGAATTAATTAGTGTCATAAGAGACCTAGAATTTTTTAATTACCTCTTTTTTTTTCTGTAAGGCAATATATTTATTTTAGGTTCTCGCAATGTTTGAATAGAAAAGTCTAAGTTTGATTAAGGATTTATTTTAAGAAAGGTGCTGAGCACTTTCTCAACTTATACCTCTATCCTCATACCCAAGGAATCTTCAAGACTCAAGTATCAGTGTTCCGTTGTTTGAGTCACATTTTAAAGTATCCTGGGCTATAAGGTTCTTTCTTACTATATGTTTATACTAAAAGGATATACAATTCTTGATTTAGGTTTGACCTTTGGTTTTTTCTTGGGGGTTGGGTGGAGGGTTGAGTAAGGGAAACTACCATGTTTATGCCCCCATAAAGTTGGAAACCTCTATCCCCCCACAGTGTACACCCTCTTCCTCTACCTGGGAAAGAGTCATCCCTTAGATGTATACGGATTGTGCGTGCGTTTGGGAAGATCCGATTTAGACAAGGACGGCCTCCTCGTTGTCATTCCCGGAACGGTCCGGCCGTACCTCACCTCCGGGGGATGTATTAATAGGAGGGGGTTTATGCCCCTTGGGGGTTGCGCGTGTGTGAGAGTTCTTGCGCGCAAATGCCCCTCACGTAGGAAAGAGGATATCGCTGGCAGTCCCCCTTCCAGGACAGGCTGCCTGTGGCTCCCTGATTGCTCTCCTGCAGGATTAGATGTAATTGAAAGGCCTACCCCTCGGCCACCTGATTCAACACCTGGAGTTCTGGCATCTCCCAGGGGTACAGCTGCCGCCGAGTCTTCTCACCACTTCTCTGGGACGTATGGAATTTCAGGGAATAAATTATTTCTCTTGTCACATATCTGAGGATTGTTTACGTCCACAACCTTCTACGATTATTAAGACAATTACTTCAGATTGACTTCGACAGCTTCTTACAATTTATAAGCGAATTTTCCTTAATCATGTCAAAATTTAAAAGAATATCACACATTTTTTGAAAAATTCCATTTAATTTCACTGCTCTTTCAAAACTTATTCTAAAAATATGAAAATTATGTTTTTAATTACTTAAAAAATTATCAAATACTTCCAAAAGCTTCATTTTTTAAACTAGTAGATCTTAAGTTTATAATAAGATAATACTAACTTATTAGTAACAAAACGATGGTTATGTGAATAAGGTTCATTATTTTCATATTATTCATAGCACTGGGGAATATATTTTATGTTGAGTTAGTCTGTCACTGGTTTTTCACTAATTCTTGGAGTCTAAATCTGAGAATAACCTCAGAGTTTGTCTATCACGTCAACTTTTTAAACTACAGGATATCTTCAGAAATCAAGCATTTAAAAGAACATGAATTTAAAACGGACCAAATATACAGTTTACAAAACATTTAATCGAGTTCATACATATTAAATTATTTAATTAATGAACAGTACTTAAAAATTAAGATAAAAAACTGCGTTTGTAGCTTTTTCTGGAATGTTTAGTTTGCGTACATTCGCGCTTGCTGCTCCAACAATAGTCAGCCATCATATGTACGTCCAATCTACCTGGATACCTTGCTTCCATGACCCTCAAATCTTGATGGAAACGCTCACCCTGCTCATCACTCACTGCATCAAGATTGTCCGGGAAATTAGGAAGGTGGCTGTGTAAAAAACGCAATTTAATGATCATGTTGCAACCTAGCTTTTGGAAGCTTTCCAAGAGTTGCTGGACAATTTCTGAGTAATTCCAAGAAAGTCTTTAACAATGTTTTTGAATGCCTCATCCGTATTCCCTTTCTTCCAAAGAGGGAAATTCATTGAAAACTGGCACAGGGACTTAGGCTGAACGTGGTACTGGGCGAATAGCTGACGGTAAACTAGGATACTCTATTTTACATTTGTTTTTCTGGTTATATCCCGATCTTTGCACTATACAAAAGTAACAATGACATGAATCATCTTTGGGTTCTCGCCAAATCATAGGTATACCAAATGGAAGCTTAGCACATGTTCCCTTGGTCCACATCCGTAAACCCTCAACACACTGTTTACACACTTTATGAGGTGCACATGCCTTATCTTGATCACCAAGTTTCACTTTAAAATAGGCAAAATATGTAATTGTGTTTGACCTTTGACTGGGAATGGTAAAACTGACAGGTATATAAAAAAAACCGAATCGAGGCTGTTTTCGCACTTTTGACGTGTAGGAGAATAGGTAGCCATAAGAAAACGTTTCAGTTCAAACACACTATGTAGTTCTGTACACTTCCGTAACGAAATACTAAATACTAAATAATTCATGAGAGGGAACAGAATAAAAAAATCTATCTGTCCTCGCCAGGAATCGAACATACTAGCATACTAGGCCCGGATAGCAAGAGATCCAGGTTCGATTCCTGGCGAGGACAGATAGATTTTTTTATTCTGTTCCCTCTCATGAATTATTTATAATTTACGTGGGATAAAAAACCACAACCAAAATAAAATATTTAAATACCAAATACTGCTTACCGACACACAACGTTTCACCACAGTATAACAGACGTAACTGAACAGTTACGTAAGTCTAGACCAGCATGCGACCCATCCACATAGAAACCGATCGTGACGTGATTGAAGAAAACTAATAACAGTTTTAAAACCAACATGCCTGATTCTATAGGAAACAGCTAAAAAATCTAACTCAACAAAAATTGAGTTTCAAATTGTTCCCCAGTATAGTTTTTTCTGTGCTTATGTTTGTTCCAGGTGGATTTTTATTGTGCTTCTTGTAATTTGTTTCTATTACCGATAAATGAATGAGACAATCATTCGGTTTATGGAATGGTTAGCTCATAATACAACCTTTTTCGAAAAGGATCTAATCTCTAGACTAGAAAGCAGGTCGGAACCATATGTTCCCCCATGGAATTTTATGACCTTTAGTGTTATGGGCTTTTAAGATATTAAAGTAATTTCTGTAGCTTAAGTGCATTGCAAGGTTTCTCTGAGACAATCTCATGCTTGACTCGCTTACTGTAGGGAGTAGGTCATAGATCATGGACTATTTAAAATGAAAATCTGCTACTTAGGCCTTGCGTGACTGAAATTTTAATTCTTTACTGCAGGTGTAATTGGAGAGAGAAAAGTGAAATCCATATTCATAATGGTGGACCTTTTATGGGCTATGACAAGGGGGTTTACGACCAGCGTATAGAATTAAATATTTACAGGTTAATCAATAAACTCTCTCTCTCTCTCTCTCTCTCACTCACTATGACCCTCCTCTCCTCCGCACAGTTTAGTTACGTGACTAAGTTCCCTGCGGGGTGTACCCCCCCTCCCCCCCGAACCCCACCCATCGGGACTCTAGGAGTTGGCATTAACTTCTAATCGAGTTAAGATCCGCCAACGACGGCCGAACTAGACCAGGGGTGTAACGAGGAGCGGCGGTCCTGGTGGGGAGTTGGTACCGGGGTTAATTTCGTTATATAAAGATGGCGTCGTGTTGATGGGGGATGAGGTGGACATGTGACCACAGACTTAACTTCCTCGTGCTTTCGGCACGACCATTTGCGTGCGGTCATCATTATTTGGTCTGGAAGATAATTGGCCGGCTCTCTTCAAATTTCAAGAGGGATAATGTAATAGGCATAATTTTCTTTTAATGTAGTTATAAAAGTTATTTTCATTCTTAGATTTACTTTTCAAAATTTTCTCCCATCCTGTCTATTAGACACCAAAACTTTGGCTACTAAAATGATTATATACTTGAGTATTCATGTCTACAAAGCTTATAAGCTACAATTTTCAATTTTTCTTATTGATACTAAGCTTAATTTTTTTTAAATACAAAAAGAAGGACTGAGTTAGTAAACTAGGGAATAGAATAAAAATCTTTCTGTCCCAGTCAGGACTCGAACATGGATCTTTCGTGCCCCGAAAACAGGAGATCCAAGTTCGAGCTCTGGCTAGGACAGATAGATTTTTTATTCTATTCTCTCGCATTAATTGTTTAAAATTTACTTGGGATAATAAACCACAACTAAATTAATATTTATAGGACTGAGTTAGTTACTGAGCAAAATTATTTAATAGGAGGTAGTTGTGGTTGACTTGACATATCAAGTGTCAAAAATATGCAGTTTAATTTAATGAATTTCAGAACAGTAATTTTTATTAAATAATGTGAGGTTTAAGTAACTTTTTTTTAAATTTTAAGTATGCAATCGAAAAGTGGAAAGACAACTTTTAATCAAGGCAATCTTTGCACCATAATGATAGGAAAATGAAATGTCATTTAACTGTAGAAATAACTGAAGACATTTTTTTTTTTTTCTTTTTTGTTATCTAAGAACAAGATCCTGGTGCTGTTGAGAGCAGGATCCTGGTACTGTATGTATTCTTTTTTCAAAGGACCGGAAATAACTGTATTAGGAAAAGTCACGTAGCCGGCTTTTCTTTTTCCAGAGCAGTCGCATCTTGTTATTCCTTCTGCGAGATCAATATTCAATAGGCACTGGGCCAGTGCTTCCTAAATCTGTATGCAAATAGCTTCCTGGGAAATATGTTAATCGCCTGTCTCTCTCTACATATGCCTAATGCCCATGAGTTATCCGTGGAACCTTCTGTTTTCTTCTGGGGATGAAAAAGAAGTTGTCCTAATCCTTGTAGAAAATATAAATATTGCCTAACTCGCGTGATTCATGTCGGATATGTCTCAGTATTCACAAAAGATCCTTGTTATCTACGTAAATATAAAAAAAAAATGGAGTGTTTATTTCTGTTTAGAAAATTAAGTTTATCATCAGCTTTTTTAGTCTATAGCTGAAAGGAAAAATTTATATAATCATTAGTAAATTACTATTAGAGAATTTATTTATCAAGGTTGTCAAGATTGGTAATTTAAAAAAATGAATTATTAATTATTTGCCGACGTTTCGGCTTACTCTGTGGGCCATCTTCAGAATTGCCATGAAGGCGAGAGAGGACGTTTTGTCACCTGGATCAAATCTGCATGACCGTAATTAGTTCATTACGTTTAGGTCAGTACGAACCTGAACTTTTATGGAATATCTAATTTCGTGATATATTAACAACTTGAATAGCCTAAATAAATATTAATTTAGTTGTTGTTTATTATCCCACGTAAATTTTAAACAATTAATGAGAGGGATTAGAATAAAAAAATCTATCTGTCCCAGCCAGGACACGAACCTGGATCTCCTGCTTTCCGGGCCGGTATGCTTCCATTACACCACCGGAACGAGCTAGATAACTTATTAAATTCCCAACACTCTAGCGAGAGCCTAACATACATAATACATAGTCGTCTTATGCTCGAAGGAGCATACATTGTCTAGCTATTTGTCGACTCTCGTTATTTACTTATTTTAATTTTCATTTATAAATATTAATTTAGTTGTGGTTTATTATCCCACGTAAATTTTAAACAATTAATGAGAGGGAATAGAATAAAAAATCCTATCTGTCCCGTAGTGANTATATATAATATATAAATTTGCTCTTTTCTGTACCCATTTGAAGTGAAGGTGTTGTTTTTCAATCAATTCTGTTCTTTATTTCAATGTTGTTTTTTTTTAGGAAAATATAATGGAATAAATTCCTTCTTTTTTTTTTCTTTTCTTACATAAAAAATAGTAGTGGGCCAGACGTGAGTACAGGATTGGTGATCAGTGGTGAAATGCGACTTCTACTTCCTAGTAGGGGCAATTATGCTTAAGCATGTAGCGTTTATTAGTTCGTTATCTGGGGGGGAGGAAACTTTAAGTAAGTACTTGGAAACTATTCCCGTTGCTCTCCCTTATCTAGGGGTTGTGGCCTTATTAAGAGTTATCTCTTCGCCGCCGATAAGATCGCCCGCCACTGAGTACTGAATCGCGCACTTCTTCGCGTTTACATCAGCTGTGAGGCGTTTCTGCCCCAGTGATATCACAAGTACTTAACCTTTCGCGAGATCAAGTCCTTCAGCTTGGATGAGTTCGTGTCCCTAGTCTTTATGGTGGAGATCTCTTCAGGAAATCTAGCTTCATTCCATGAGCATGTGTTTCTAAATTTCTTCAATTCATTTAAGTCCTCTAATATATATATANAGCCTCTCCCCCTTGACTCTAAGTGGAGGAAACTTTAGTGTATTCGGCGCCAATAACCTACCCTAATGACTCTCATACCTTCTATTCTCCGTCTTCATTGGTTCTTGCTTTCATTGGTTGGCTAACGGGAGATGGTTTGCAGAAACCAATGAAGACGGAGAATAGAAGGTATGAGAGTTCTATATTCATTGGTGGTAGAAATAATAATAACCCTTTAGATTATTTACCCTAATGACGTTAATTACGTTATTTTGACTTAGCTAAATTTCGAGTTTTCAACAATGCTTTGAAAAACTTGGAAAAGTGAATCTCGAAATCTTTTGAAACCATTTTGGGGGCGTAAATGGCAGATCATCACATATTTAAAAAAAAAAAAAAAGTAGTCAAAATGATGGGCCACGTCATATTGGCTTCACGAAGTGGAAAAATTTCAGTGCGAAACAGGATACATTAAGGTTTATCTTCTCAAATTGTATAAAAAAAGATTAAATATATATTAAAAAAATACAAGAGCGGTAGAAGATAATTTTGCTCCTTGTTGGGAAACTTGAAAGGAATGGTACTCGTCTTTGAAAGAGCTTCAGACTCTTCCTAGTTACTAACCGGATAGGTTAAGCTGAAGTGCGATAAATATAGCAAAAGTGAGCAATACATATTTAAATATATATTAAAAAAATTTAAATCAATTAATGCAAGGGAATAGAACAAAAAATCTAACTGTCCCAGCCAATGTTCCCTTGCATTAATTGATTCATATTACAAGGGCTTAATTAAATGAATAATTACCAATATTTTCATTATTATTAGGCTTATAGGAAAATTTACAACAGTTTAAATATCCATTTATTTCACATTATAAACATTTATTTTCTATAATATTTTTGGAAATTTACATTATAAGTATAATGTTTAATTGGGTGGAGGATTGAACTCTCCCTAGCGCTTCTCCGTTCCCAGTTAACCTGAAGCCAGCCTCTGCTAACATAATTTTTCTATACCTTCATTGTTGTGATTTTGTCGTAAAGCACATTCGTGATATCCTTTTTCCGCTTTGAATTGCTGTTTAGTCTTTTTACCTCTCGACGTGTCTTTCGTAATAGGACAAAGCTGATTCAGTTTAGTTTTCGCAACTTTTCAAAGTAAGGTCTTAAAAGGTTTTTGCCACTCTTTTCAAGTGTTGATCGACGTCATTCATTTTCATAGAGTTCTGATACGTCACTTCTTAAGCATAAAGCGATTTAATTGCGTGAAATAATCCTAGTGGCTTTGGAAAGATCGTTTTAGAAGACATGCCCTCTCACTGCAAAAGTACGGCTGAATTTGTCGCACGTTAAAGGCTCAGATGCGATAAGGACGGTAGTAATGCCTCACGTACACCGCAGAAAATTAAGATATTGCCAGCCACGTCTCGGCTTTTATCGTCGCATCTGAGGAGCTTATTAACATGGCGCGATCCTCTTTCTTAGTTCTTACACAAATCTCTCTCCCTAACACCCTCAAAAATCGGTTGTGTTCCCTCCGGGGGGTGGATTCGCTGTGTTGTTTACCCCTTTAAGTGGCTCGCCACCCTCCTTATCTCTTATCAAGTGGGTGAATCCGACTTTTCCCAAGGAAACCCTCTCACCCTTTGTACGACTCGTGTTTAGTTACTAAGCCTTTTTCGCGGAGGAAAGCGATTCCCATGCTAAACAAACAAGTGGGGCTGTTAAATTAATTCAGTTGTTTCGGGACTGATGCTGTATTGTTCTTTCAATTTGAGCTGATTCCCGCCAAAGACATAACAGATATTATATTTAAGAATGAACTAGGAGGGTTGAGCAACTCTTACCACTTAGGCTAGAACCAGCCTTATTTTTTTTAATTTTTTTTTTTTACCCAGCTTGACACATTTAATAAATTCTGTCATCTGTGACCTTTGATATTATGAATGTAATATGACGAATATAACATGATGTTTAGTTAATAGAGCAATAATTGTAAATAAAATATAAGTATTTTTTTTAAATTATTTTGTGTAAATATGTTTTCATTTTGTCATAAAGACAGTAAAAACGTAAAATTGCTACGACAAATATATATAATAAAATTGTGTATAGTTGAATGTTTTGTATAATATATAGTAATGCTGGAGAAATTAGTTTAGGAAACGATTAAAAAAACAAATACTCCAAAAATTTTAGGTAGCTATTATATTATTACTAAGGTTTCGATTTAATTCATCATAATCATCTTAAATCATCATCAGGGCGATAGTGATGTCTGGAGTGATCTCCGAGGGAAGTTTATGATCACATCTCAGAGTGCAGAGCTAAAATAAAATAACTACCAATCATGTCAATTTGATCCAGGTGACATCACGTTTTTTCAGTAAGGGTTTACTTCTTTAAATGAGTTGTCACCCGTAAACTGACTGATCTAATCAATCCTGGGAGGTGGGGTGAATAAACATTTACCTTATCCAGGGTAACGCTATCGTGGCATCAGTATAACTCAAAACTCCCGTTGCCACAAAAACACCACGACTATTGCGCAACCTGGTTTAGAACATGGGAACTAACAGTTCGAAATGAACCTATTGGGAGGGGAGGGTGGACAAGGATTCGTACCCAGGACTCTGCGAGCCACGCATGCTAACTACTTCACCAACACCGTAAATGTAGGGGTGTGAGATTGCGAGGGCTATCCTGGGGGTTGGGGGTTTGTTCGCCAGTAATGCCTCTAGTAATCTCTGGGGTGAATTCGCTGCTGGCCCCGACTATTTCTTACGCCCCCACTGCTGCACCCCCTGTTTCGAGTAAATGTTCTTGTGTCTGCCCGATCCTGTTCCTCCTGTATTTATTATCGCTCTTCGCTCGCCGCCATTTCATTTGCATACTCCAGAGGAAGAAGTGGAAACTGTTTCTTACTGCGCTTGCGCTTACTCCACTGGGAAATATTAACTAAGTTGTTGAATGTTCTCGGCGAATATATATTTGTTGCCTCTAAAATATTCGTCTTGCATAATTATGCATTAGGGAATTGATACCATGTTTGGTATCAAAAATTTATAAAATTTGTAACATTCTAGACTTCATAAAATTGTATCATATACAATTGTTGCACTATGGTTCTTGTGTATTGTACTATATATTTTACAATGGACGAACGAGGGAAATCATTGTATTCTGTAGAGGAATTAAGCTTTTCTATGTTGAGACCATTACGCCATTTTTGAGTAATTTCAACTGCTCTTCACCTGCATTGGATCATACATTTGGGAAGTTAAAAATCCCCCGTTAAACATTATATATATTTTTTATTTATGTAATTTTAAAACTAATAATAATTTTAAAATTTGTAATAGTATTTACTACTACTAATAATAGTGCAAATACCCCCAGGAAACGGTAACAATCTTCTATGTTTCTCTTAGTACATCAATTCATTACTAAACTGTCTTCAGGACTTATTCATTGAAAAGTTAGGCATTTTAATCATTTTGCTCTAAGGAAAGTGGGGCTATCTACAAGTATCCTTCTTATTCTAAACACTAGGGATATGTGTAAATTTTTCAATGAAAGATGGGGCTTGAACCCACTTAAGAAAAGCCCAATAGAGCCAATTGAATCCTTTTTATTAAGATGAGGCTCCAAAATGCGCGGTTACAGCTTGAAATTATTGCATTCTGGTCGGAATTGGATAACTGGCATACATTTATAAATGGAATGATTGAATGGTGTAGTTAGTTGGAAAGAATGGACACAATACCGAGTGTAGAGCGAAGGATCTGTGCGTGAGAAAGATGTCCGCTGGAAGTTGTCCCCATCTGGAAGTAGACAGAGGAGGAACACTACTTCTCTGGAGGATTACACACAGTGAGAACTGGAGACCAGTAATTCCGTGTAATCCAGAGAGCCGAGTCCCTTCCAGGCCTGCTTCTTATGCAGATCCTGTTCTCCAGGCACTACGTCAGCCCTATGCTGGAGCTCCACCCGCCACTCCAGAGGTTATTTACGATTATCGCTCCCAACTTGGGAATTAATTTCCATTTACCCCCCCGAGCCCGGAAGAAGGGTTTTGCGGGCTTTTGTGTCTTTGCACTGGAGGGAAAAAAAATCCCGCATTATGCTGGAGACGGTTAATGACTGCAACTTGTTAAAGTTCTCCAGAATCAGAGTAAGTTTTCTTACTGTTTATTTACGTAAGAAATTTTTTTTTCTTCTTAAAAATCCTCTCAAGTTTCTAAAAAGCACTTATTTTGACATTGATTAGGAAGAAAGCACAATAACACAAATATTTCTATTTTTAATTTCAGCCTAGTCTTCTTTTTTCTTCTTCAAAATAGAGGGAGGGTATATCTACAGGTCGCCCATCCTATTGTAAAAGTTTATGTCTCAAGACTAGCTTTCATTTATAAATAAAATTTTGCCCAGGGCGGGATTTGAACCCGCAGCCCTAAGATCCGAACGATTAGCTTTATTTTATTAAGTCAATAATACTAACCTACCAGTTAAGAAAATTCATATGCATCTATCGTTTCAATTATTTAACAATTCGTTCAAACATAATAATAAAATTTCAGAAATTTAAGTCTCACTTTTGGGAGAAACTTACGAATATATTTCAAATTCCAAATGAGAAGTTTAAAATTTGACTGTTCCCCTGGTTAAGACCTTGAATGGACTACTCAGTTTGACTGTTTCATCCAAATTGGTTATTTTGTCTATATTGTTTGATTTTGGTCACTTTTATCTAGGATGCACTTATTATATTGTTATTTATTTAATATAGTGTTTCCTGGGATACAATTTTTACTCAATTTCTATCTATTGATGGTTATTCTTATTCGTTCAGTAATGTGTATCCAGTTGAAAGTCTCTTGACTTGATTCTAAAGAGATCAGATTGAAACTCTCGAGGAAGAAAAACTGATAAAGAGAAAGTGGGTGCTTGGTGTAAGTGGAGGACCAGCCCTTTCCAGCATTCTGGTGACAATGGGAGTCTAATAGAGATTGTAGGGAGAGAAGGGCGAACTGGGAGAGTTTAACGTCTTCTTTCAATTCGCAAAGGGAAACGAAATGGAACTAGGAGGGAAAAGGACGAAGGGAGAAGAGAAAAAATGTTTAAAAGAAGGAAATGGGGGGGGGGGAGGGGTGTATAAATAAGGTAAGGGCTGAGCTCGCCCTTTCACTTTATTGTTATTATGCCATTCCCTTCCACCTCCAATCCTGGCCGATTGGTGCAGCAAGTCCCTCGGGCACGACTTAAGGACGTGGGCTTGGCTGGCGCCGATAGCCCGGCAACCTGTGGGTCTAGCCACCGTAGGATAGATGGGAGACTCCCCTCGTCTTCCAGGGGTGGGAATAAGGGATTTCCTCAGATCCCAATTTTCCCCCGATGGGACACATCCAGGATTCGGAAAAGGATTCTATTCTCGTGGCAAAAGGATGTGAAGATCTAACCATCCTGCAGATCTGAGGATTCATTTCCTTATCAAAGTTAGTTAAGCCGTCGTTTTTTGTTTTGTTTTTTTAGATATTTCATCAAAATAGAGCATTAAGAATTTTTTTCCTTTATTTTTTATTACAAAACATTTGTCCCAAAAAAGGATATTTTTTTTTTAAATAAATAAATCTTTATTTATTACATTCTGTTACTCAACATCTTGTAATTTGATGACGGATACAATAAATAAATTTAAAAAAAGTATACATATATAAAAAAAACTATAAATAAAATGAAATTTAAAAAAATACATAAATAAAAAATAAAATCAACAATAAAACGAATAATGGTGATTTTAGTTGGGGTTCGGTCAAGGTAGATCCAAAAAACACCTTAAAATGTATTTTTTAATAAAGGATTATCTGCCAACGTTTCGGTTTACATTGCAAGCCATCTTCAGGGCTATCATGAAGATGAGAGAGGACGTCCTGTCCCTAAGTTCACATTTTCATGACCGAACCCTAACTAAAATCATCTAAGAATAATATCTACGGTCAAAAAAACTCTCCTTTTGAACAAATAAATGGTCATCACTGTGCAGGGAGAAGGGGCCCATCGACCCCACTCCCAATAGGTTTAGGCATTAGGGCTCAGGAGGTCGCGAGGTCATCTCCGTTTTAGTCGCCGGGGAGGATCGTGAGGATTGGAGTCCGACGACAGGGATTGGGCATATGGATTGGGATGAAATTGGTGTTAAAAAAAAAAGTATATTAAAAAAATGTTTATGGATGCATTTGTATGGATTGGGTAGGGTTCTTTTTTTAAAAAACATATCAACCAAATTAGTTCTTTAGGCTCTCCATTGCAAACGACTGAATAAATGTATTCATTTTTTGGCTGAAATAGAGTAAGAGACTTAGAAGGGGACAGTCAAGGTTATATGGCATCATAAATTCTTTACTTATGTTGACATATAATCTCTGCGGTAAAAAAAACTCTCCATTTGAATTTAAATTTTATTAGTTATAAACATAATATCTTTATTATAAGTTTTTAGAACACTATGGTGGTAAAATTTAATTATTACATTTAGGTAAGTGTTTCACCCACTCTTCACTCCCAGACATATCATAAAAATAAATAATTTACTCTTGTTAATGTATATCTTTCATTAAACAAGGGATATCAAGATAGTTTTCGCTTGGTATAATAGACGTATGAACTTTCCTATATCCATCGTTCAGCTGTTTTTGCTGTTAAGCCTTTAACTATATTTGGACTCAAAAGTTCAGAACAATTTTTAAAAATCCAAAATTGAAACTCTTAAAAAAAATTAAATAGAAGAAATTGTCAAATGGGCTAAGTTCTCATATCCTTCCAGCCCCTTGCGCCGCCTTCCTGTGAACAGTTGATTTTCTTCTGTGCCCCTCCCCCCTCTCCACCGCTAACGAATAAGCCGAGATCACATAGGCCTAATGAATATCATGTCTGCCTAGTTCCCAAGGATCTGAATAATTTAGAGGCTTTCTCCCCCAGAACTCTGCTGTGAGCTGGAATCATTGAAGAGTGGCTCCCTTCGCGCTAACATATGTCGCCTGCAATGACGGCAAACTTTGCCAACATGTCGTGTCCTTATTTAATATTAGACCTCCACCTTTGTCTACATATGTCTCCGTTTCCAGACTACAGACTCCAAATTGAGGGCTTTAGTTTTTACACGATGCGTTATTCATTGGCTCGAAAGTCCTTCTGCTTGTACATTTCCACAATCTTGTTGAATTAATTTACTCTGACTGCATCGGAATTTAAAAATTTGTTCGTCACATTAGTCAGTTTTTAAGTTTCTCTTATCCTATATTACAAAAAAAATATGTATCTTATATCTTTATTTATGTAAATTATATCTTTATAATAATATTAAATATCTATGAGATTTAAATTATTTTGTTGAATCTCAAGCTTTATGTGGAGAGGTTTGTCAAAAATTCTGTCTTGGGAGCAGAAGAGTTAAGAATCAATTTGCAAACAAAAAAATTTTTTTTATTNGGGCATGCAATTGTGAATGACACATAAGTAAATATTTATAAATATTAATTTAGTTATGGTTTATTTTCCCATGTAAATTTATAACAATTAATGAGAGGGAATAGAATAAAAAGTCTATCTGTCCCAGCCAGGACTCGAACCTGGATCTCCTGCTTTTTGGGCCGGTATGATTCCATTGCACAACCGGGAAGAGATAGATGACTTATTAAATTCCCAACACACTAGCGAGAGCCTAACCCTCGAGAAAGACGAATACATCGTCTTATGCTCGAAGGAGCTGGCATTGTCTAACTATTTATCGACTCTCGTGTAATGGAATCATACCGGCCCGGGAAACAGGAGATCCAGGTTCGAGTCCAGGCTGGGACAGATAGATTTTTTTTATTCTATTCCCACTCATTAACTGTTTAAAAAAAGTTTTTATTTTCGCTTACGTTTCGACCTAATGGTCATGATTTTTCGAGTCGTGATTTAGTTACTGCTGAGGTAGAGTTGAGTAACTGTGAGTAACTCTCCTTCAACCCGTTTGGCCTGAAGAAGGCCTGAAATTTAGGCCGAAACATTGGCGAAAATAAAAAAAAATTTTGTATTGAAATCAGTTTTAATTCTTCATTTCCCAAGACCAAATCCCTGACTAACCTCTCCTCATATATGTTTTAATATTTTTCAAGAGAAATCATATTAATAATATATTTATGAATGTACATTAAAGTATTTTTAATTAGAAACAATTTTCCTTATTTAGGCTTTTCATTTAAAACCCTTGAGGGAAGTTATTTTTGGATAAGAAAAGAAGGGATTTAATGGAAACCAAAAATTATAATCGTAATATCTTATTCGTTATTGTGATTTGTACTTTTATATACTCTCGTTAATCAAAATTAGAACTACCTCTTATACTAAGTGCTAAAAAATCTCATACAATTATTGTTTCTTATTATTATAATAAAATTATTGTGTATTTTTAAATTTGTATTTGTTAAAACTTGCTCTCTATGAATGGAATAGCTTTCAAAAAAATTTTTAATTAATTAAATTTCTCTCTTTTGGGGATGTTTTAATTCGAAGCTAAGGGAAGGCGACAACCTTAAAGGAATGGGATTTGTGCCTAATGATGGACGTTTATTCCCTGTCCTCCAAGGGTCGTATTGTGAAGATAAACTGATAAAGACTTGGAGGATTGGGTTCGTATCTTTCGTCTCCTCTCTCTTCTCCCAATTCTCAATGTCCTCAACTGAATGGGCCGAGGGAAAAATGAAATAAACGGGGAGAGAATGTACTCGCATTAGGGGTGGGAAGACAGTACCGGGGGCACTTCCCTTCTTTGAATGCAATAATCAAGCCAGTTAAATCAAGGTCTCTTCTCTTCCTTCTGACTTTGGAGCCAACTTTACTCGTGTGTACGCCTTGAATCCTCTTTCCATCTGGCACACGTCTGCATGCGAATGCCTTCCCCACCGTAGCTGCATGTGTGCCCCTTTTTTTGAGGGTACGCGAGAAGAGCGTATTTAGATTCAAATGCGCCGCGCACCGCGACATTATTCAATTCTGGGGGGGGGGGCGACTTGCAGTCTGCGTAATACGGCGGGGGAGGAAGGCGAATTCTCGCAATTTCCGCTTTAGGGGTGGCTTGGAATGTTGCTCCGGCATATCCCACTTGACTTTGCTAGGATGGGTTCCAAAATGTCTCTTTTACGGCTGGAGTAATTGTCCTTGCAGAAACGGTGTGAATTCTGTCTGTTAAAGATCGTTTTTATCTACCACCATTTGTACCAATCATTAAGTTCAGTTAATTATTGTATTTCATCGTATTCAATTCTATTTTGGTCAATCATTTAAAATAATTGGTTGGTTTAATTTTTTTTTTAAATCCCCCTGCTTCTAAGTATGTCTTTATTAAAAATTGTTAAGCATTAGTAGAAATTGCATTCAGAAGATAAAATTTTTCCTCTGTCAATTTGATTTGAGAACAGACCTAAATTTATTTTTCTGTAGATGCAAAAATATAACGTAATGTTATTGATTACATTTATTTATTCATACATGCCAGTAACCAAGACATACATTTATATATTTTACCGTGATGTTATACATATTTATACATACATATTATTAACAGGGTAAAATTGATGTTCTCCCAGGGATAGAAAAGAATGGTTGCCGGCAGGTGAAGGGGCGATTCTCCCCCCTCCCTCTGGAGCCTCCACTTTGATCATGGAAACCTCCAGAAAAACAAACAGCTTCCAGTGTCTTTGTTCTCCAGAAATAAGCTCCCAATTTCATCGCTTGACATCCCCCTCCCCCTTCCACGGCAAACTCCGCCTCCTTTATCTTTCCATCCTCGTCATCCTTATGTTTTCGCGGCCCAACTGGCTCCGGGCGCATGCTGTACCTGCAAACTTAACAACAACAACAAAAAAATCTCCCACTCTACCCAAAATCGAAGTGTTCAAAATGAATTTCGTCCAATGTCCTTTAGTTCGGAGATTGTAACAGTGCGGGAGGTTATACTTCAGTTGTCACCTTTTTTCCTTTTTGTTTACTGTTAGCACAGTACTATGTACATATAATTTAAACAGGATACCATAATCCCTATTATTGATTTAAGGTCAGTAATATGTATTTCTTTTTTAAAGGAATATATAAAATATTTTAATTTTACTCCGACATGTTTGACCATGTCTTAGGCCTTAGTTTGTAGACTATCCTTCTGTGGGTAGGAAGCTAAATATTTTTTACTTTGTTAACTAAAGAAAAAATTGAGCTTATTTATTTACTGAGATAAGTCTCTGTTCATAAATAAATACTCATTAACAGACAGATATTAAAAAAAAAAAAAAAACCTTGGGACACCCAACACTAGTAGTTATAAGTTAATAGGTGTTTTTTGTTGGGTTTGGTCAAGGTAGAGCCAAAATTATACAAATTTAAAAAAGAACAAATGTGTATTTTCTAAATTATCTGCCAACGTTTCGGCTTAAATAGTAAGCCACCTTCAGGGCTATCGTGAAGGCGAGAGGAGACATCGTATCACTAAGATCCCATTTTCATGACCGAGTAGTAGTTATAAGTATTTTTTATGTTATTTTTAGACACTTATTTATTGATTATTACAGAATAATGTTTTTATCTTTGTAAAATCTGTAAGTTTCAAATTTTTCGTAGAAGTTGAAAATGACCACTGTTTAATTTGCATTAATATTAAAATTCATAACTAGCATAAACCACATTAATATCTTCACTAATAAACATTTCTATTTTTTCTGGTGATAAATGCATGCTCATTATCTGGTATTTCAGTGAGTAATAGTCACTTAAATTAATTCATATGAGTTAAATTTATTCAAACGACATTTATATGAGTCCTAGGATATTAAGTCAGTTACAAAATACTTTAGTCGTTTATAATAAAGTGTAAGCTTATAATAATTGTTGTAAATATTATAATATTACAATATTTATTTAATATATTTATCCCATAATTCGCATGCACTTTGATATCTTGATATTAGATCTCAATTTTATAGGTATTGTTCTGGTGTACTGTAATATTATATGTGTATAAATTTATTTAACAGCTATTGTTCATGGGATGGGTGAATATTCTATAGTTTGATGAACTCACTGTAAATTACTATTAGCAATGGTGATCACCATGCTCATATTGCCTGAGAAGGATTCAATAGTGAAAATGTATTTAAGACAGAACCAAATCTGAGATTCTCTAAGCGTTTGTTTTATCCAAGTGCTCTCTGCACAGATGAATGTGAGATATTACAGTCACTTCACGGAGGGAACATAAAAGTAAATAAATAATAAATAACCTGACCAGAAGATTACAATGCTGGGGAAAGGAAGTATTGTCGAAAATAAAAATAAAATAAAACGGTCTGATTTATACATCATTCGCCGAGGCTTTGACAGAAACTTTGTGTTGTGGAAAATCAAAGTACAAGTGGGGAGGGGGAAAATAAAGAAAAGAGAAATATGGAAGGTGTGTTCGTGCGTCACGATATTTCTACACTGACGTCTTTTTCACCTCGCAGACTTCACTTCCATTTCCTATCGTAAATATGTTCTCTGGAACGCTATAAATATTACCCTTCCTTCGGCCACGGGGATAGAAAACTCATTATAAAGGCTCGCACGCTTACGTACAAGAAGTTCCTCCTAGCTTGATTAGTTGTCCTGTATGACTGTATACGTTCCAGAAATCAGCAGACACACAACGGTTCCTTGACTCAAATCTATCAGCTTTTCACGGATCTATCGCCTATTAGTACAATGCAATATTTCTCCTGTCATAGCTTCATATATACGAGTATATATATATATATGTATATGTATATATATATGATTCGGAATTCAAGTGGGGGGTTTAGGTGTTTAGAAAAACAGGAACGTCGAAATTTAAATTCCTTATATCTTCCTTATTGTTATTATTAAGAAAAAAAAAGATGAAAAGGTGTAAATTGTAATGATGATAATACAATATAATAGATAATATAAATACAGTCAGCCTTTCCGCTTATAATGCAAGTGTACTTAGCGAGGGCTTGAACCCATATAGTGAGTGATATATCCATGATTCTTTGCGTCCTTCAATCAGGGGGGGGGGGGACCTGAAATTGACATTTCTCGTGCGGATCAGCTGTATTGGGGGGGAGGGGGTGGGGAGACTAATCACGCAGAAACTGCATGCGGACGTTCGGGGAAGGGGAGGGGGGCAGCTTGAATTTGGGGAATGATGACAGATTATATTTTGGAATACATTTTCCTGCGCTTGATACATTCCCTCTGGGCCTTGACAAGCTTTCTTCTGGGGAAAACCTCAATCTCAATTTGCAATGAAATATCAAAATTCACACAAGATTTCGCTGCATTGCCAGTCATTAACTTTCCATAAAAATCTATCCGGTAAGTTTCAAGTGATAGGAATTTTTTTCTTTTCTTTTGGAGACCTTATATTTTTTACTAGGTTAAATTATTTTCACTGTACAAACAACTAACTAATAAGTAGTAAATAAAAAAAAAAAAAACTTAATGTCTATCAAACACCGGTCTTGTTCTTTTCTTCAACATATAATACTGCTTAGAAACTTATTTTGGAACTATTATTTAAAAAATAGTACGTTTCAAAGAATTGGATTTTTAACACAATCTGGATTCATATATTTAATTTTCTGTAATACGATATGAAATACCTATTATTTTTTTATGAATATGAATATAAAATACCTATTTATTGAATAAGTAATATAATTTCATCAAAGATTTGTTTCTCCTAAATTTGTAATACTTATTCATGTTTTATTTTATTTTGCATAGTCTAAATAACTGAAATTGTTTCAAGTTGTTTTTAGTTTTTTTTTTTTTTTTTTTTTTTTTTTTTTTTTTTTTTTTTTTTTTTTTTTTTTTTT
>KZ807072.1:666766-693030 GCA_000696205.2 Oncopeltus fasciatus
GAAAAGCAGGAGATCCTGGTTCGAGTCCTGGCTGTGACAGTTAGATTTTTTATTCTGTTCCCTTGCACTAAAAATTGTTAAAATTTACGTGGGATGAAAAACCACAAAAAAAAAAAAAAATTATATTTAAAAAATGTATATTTTTTATTTTCTGCCGAGGTTTCGGCTTACATTGTAAGCCCTCTTCACGGGCTATCAATAGTAGAGAGTGTTGTCATCCTGATCAAATCTTCATAACTGTACTTAATTTAAGTTAAATTGTATTTTTTTAAAATTATTTTTGACTGAACCCATCAATTTCTCTACTAATAATCTGCTCAATTATAAACTCTCCATTTGAACTTTATACCATTTAAATATTTGTAATAAAAACCTTACATATACATTTCTTCCCTATATTTTGAAAATTTTAAATGAGTTTAATTGTTTGTTTTATGTTCTTTATCTTTTTATGAAATCATTGTGTTTCTCTGATGAAATATGTGTTGATCCCAGGAAATAGCATTAACAGTCAAGAACAGTGTTGCAAATCACACAACTTCTCTCACAAATTAGTGTGCAATTACTCTAGTTTCTAGGGGAGAATAATTTGAACTTACAAGAAAATTCGTAACCTCCCGGAGTCGCTCCCAGGAAATTTCGAAACTTCCCTTTCGCGTGTAATTTCTCACCCTTCTCACCCCCTCTCTCGACCCGATAATTTCCAAGACATGGCCATTAGAACGGGCTGGGAATTACTGGGGTCATTGGTGGTATTGCGCTACCTGGCGAGTCTTGATGGAGTTATCCCTCCCTAAACCTCTCGAAGTAAAACTGTAAGGCAGATACTACTGTGAGTCACGAGCATGCCCCCCCCCTCGTGCTATTTCTACATAATTAGGCCTAGCTTTCTGACGGGAATTCGGGCCTGTACATAGGATTAAGTGAGGTTCTCGCCTGGAGAATTTTCTCTTCTCGCCTGGAGAATTTTCTCTTTTTATCTGGAGACGCCAGGTCTAAAAGTGCAGCTGTTAAAGTCCCGCACTCAAAAATTACAATCGCAACACTCGAAAATTAAATTGAACATAGTACGATTAAAAGCTGGGGAATAAATTAAAAAATGTGTAAAACATCTGTCCAGCCAGGGCTCGAACCTGGATCTCCTGAAACCCGGACAAGAATTTTTCATTCAATTCCCTAGAATTTAATCGTTTAAAATTTATGTGGAATAATAAAAAAATGACACAATAAAAAAAATAGTACTATTCTCTTGGTCATTTTCTGCAATTTCATATCAAATATAAAGAACCCCGTTAATCTTAGGTGACCTCTGATTTATTTTCTTCAGCGCCCTTAGAAGAGTTATTAACAACAGACGATCAAGTGGCCTAAACAATATGGTAGGAGAAATATTTATACCTCTAAATACCAGTGCTAAACTGATACACTAAATACCGGTATATATTTATACCTATAAATATACCAGTGCTTATACCTATACTAAATGACCAGTGCTGCGATTGTATACTCTGCCATATACAATTTGCAATTAAAAGTTCATAAAAAGGACCTAAAGCCCTTTTAGTACGTGAATCACCTAAGCTAGTCGTTCCATTTAAGTCTCCTATGTTTCATTTATATGCTTTTTCTATTATTTTTTTTTTTTTATGAATATCATTAAATTTTATATCATATATTATATCTTTCTCCCTTACAATTAAAGTCGCAAATTATGATTAACATGTTAAGTTTAGTTTATATTTTACGCGCAATACAAGAAACTACAAGTCACTCTGTATGCTATTAAAATAAATTTAAAAAAAAATGTAAAATAATAAATAGAACATACAGCCTTGTAGTGTCCACGTTTACCGTGTGAATGGAGGAGAGTTGGTAGAGCCGGGAGATATCTGCCTGGTCATAGCGATCAGTGGAGCGGATTATCTACAGGGAGCAGTCATCGACCTCGGTGGGGGAAGAGATAGCCGACTTTCAGAGCAAATAACTCTGGTTCGAAGCTTGGAATCAATTAGCACATCCGCGGGTCCAGTACTCATTTACAGAGCAGAGTCTAACGCCTAAGGTGCCAATCTATTCTTATAGATTCTTTTGCCGACTTATCAATGAATGGATATTTGGCATCATACGTATTGCGTCATTGTTGTGGGGACACTCTGGATACTGGTGAAATGAAATATTTCTCTTCCCCTGATTTGAATGAATCTTTGAGATAATTTTGGACTGCTGCTCAATCAAAACATCTATTGAGATTATATATAACATTCAGTCAAGCTGTAGTCGAGCAGAAGTTTAATAGTAATCTATTTATTATATTTATTTATGAAAATAAATCACTAATATCCTTTTTAATAGCTGAAAAGATAATCTAGAAATAGGTAATCAGCAAGGTTGACCGTGAATGAAGGAGAGAAAATACTCAACCCTTTTAAATAAATTGTAAAATATCTTAATTATTAATTAATTTTCTCGCTGTTAAAAGTTTATTTACGCACATAGCTTATCGTCATTTATACCATTCTCGGGACATTCTAATTCACCAAAGAGAACTGAAAGACTCTTTGAGAGGTTATTTAAGGTTACATATATCTCAATTGGTATAATTTTATTGTTTAGATTCTATGAAATATGTATGTAGATGAATTTCATAACACCATTATTAACTAAGGTATTTTAAAAATAACTCTTGTGGTGTACTTATACCCCCCCCCCCCCCTTAAACGTTTTTAAACAACTTAATACTGCCCACGTAGGGCTTTGAAATAAAACCTATTCTTTTATCATTGTTTTAATTCTTACACAACCATAAAGGGTATTCGAATGAAGAGTTTTTTTTTTTACCATAGATTATTATTATTAGATGTGTTTTGGTAGGGTTCTGTCAAGGTAGATCCAAATAATACAATTTAAAAAAATAAGTGTGTTTTTTTAAACCGCGAAGCCATCTTCAGGGCTATCATGAAGACGAGAGGGGACGTCCTGTCCTTAGGTTCACAATTTTCATGACTATGGAAAAATTTGTATTTTTTGGATCTCCCTCGACCGAACCCCTACAAAAAAAAAATCTAATAAGAAAAGGTATTATTTTTTTTTTAAATTATTTTGTGGTTCCTAAACACCCTATTTAATAGAATTGAGGTATGGATTTTAATTCAAAATTAAATTTTAATTGGACTTAGGATTTACGTTTAGATTCCACGCCTCTATTATCTAAGTAAATATCATTATTCAAAGTTGTATGCCAAAAACATTTTTTTTTATAAAACGGCTCTAGTTAAATAGTAGTATGTGTTGCCATTGAATTATAGAAATAAATAAAAAATTGTTTTTATGCTCATCCCCATAAAATAAGCACAATTTAAAACCAATATTACAAATCTGCTTGAAAATACTCAAGTGTTATTATAGAAAGATAAGGGCTTACTCAGAGATAATAGAAAGATTAAGTGGGCTTTTCATTCTAGTGAAGCGCTAGAATATCGGGCAATCCCAAGTTAAGCAAAGTGAAGCCGAGCTCTAGAACAGAGAAGCTGGTAATTATGACAGCCAGCAAGTTGGAACTCCTGTCTTCGGGCTCTGTTCCCCCTCCCTTTCTCCTTGATTACCCCCACCCCTCCGGCTGAGGTGGGTCCCTGCCACTCTGTGTACTTTGGCAATGGATTTCTGAATCTCTGTAACTCCCCAAACGCATGTGTCACTTACCGCTTCCGATATCGTTCTCAGCACGTATGTCTCTAGCAAGTGTACAACTCTCCTTCGCCCCACCAACCATTACATTCTAAGTACATAGGTAAATCATAGGTAAATATTAAAATATTATAAATTATATTTCGGAAATATTCCAAGGCAGCGTCACATGCCAGTCAGTAGAATTTTATACCAAGGGGGGATATATTTTGGATATAATCCAAGGCAGCGTCACATGCCAGTCAGTAGAATTTTATACCAAGGGGGAATATATTTTGGATATATTCTAGGGCAGCGTCACATGCCAGTCAGTAGAATTTTATAGGCATGTGTTCATAACTAAACAAAAGAAGCTCTAGGTAAGGGAAAATAAAAGGTAGGGGTAGCCGCCCCCTCATCTCAAATAACGATGAAAGCCCCTCCCCCCTCAGAAATTTCAATATTCTTTGTCATGGCCTTATCTTGGTATGTGCCCGCGCTAAGTGACTATATCGATTCCCATATTTCGCCAACCCCTACATCACGTTGCAATTTCAATCGGCTTCCTTCACTATATGATAGCATCTGTGAGTGTGTTGAGGTTTTTTTTTTTTTTTTTTTGGTTTCTTTTCTCATATTTTTCAAGCGTTTCCTCCCAACACTCACCCCTCACTAAAATTGTATAATAAATCAACCTTATTGTTAACCCAGACTATACAGGAACAAGATTTTTTTTAAAACTTTTAAGATAATA
This sequence comes from Oncopeltus fasciatus, assembly GCA_000696205.2. Lineage (NCBI taxonomy): Eukaryota > Metazoa > Arthropoda > Insecta > Hemiptera > Lygaeidae > Oncopeltus > Oncopeltus fasciatus. The sequence continues at coordinate 671,184 of KZ807072.1, forward strand.
TATATATATTTAAATGGCTACATATAAATTTCCTGCTTACATAACATGTGATTTCTGTATCTATTTAACAAGTAATATATAATAACATAGGTTTTACAGTGCCAATGCATAATTTTAAGGCCTCTCCAGCTTGTAAATACTATATAATAATTATGTACATTTGGAAATTGCTTTAAATTAACCTCAATGATTTAATATTAGTTTGGACGGATTATAACAAAATACATCTCCCTCACAATTGTTTAATTTTTCTTCAGGATTTTTGACTAATTAATTTATTTTACTTTATAAATATCAATAACTAGAAAAGAATTTTAAGAATACAAATCAAGCCAGTAAATAAAAAATATAAAATTACTCAGATAATAGTATTCATATTTTCCTTTACGAAATTCAAACCCATTACAGTCTAAAGAATATGAAGAAAATTTATGCTAAGGCAAACAGAATAAATTTGTATATATAGTGTCCACGTTTACCGTGTGAATGGAGGAGAGTTGGTAGAGCCGGGAGATATCTGCCTGGTCATAGCGATCAGTGGAGCGGATTATCTACAGGGAGCAGTCATCGACCTCGGTGGGGGAAGAGATAGCCGACTTTCAGAGCAAATAACTCTGGTTCGAAGCTTGGAATCAATTAGNCCTCTAAATACCAGTGCTAAACTGATACACTAAATACCGGTATATATTTATACCTATAAATATACCAGTGCTTATACCTATACTAAATGACCAGTGCTGCGATTGTATACTCTGCCATATACAATTTGCAATTAAAAGTTCATAAAAAGGACCTAAAGCCCTTTTAGTACGTGAATCACCTAAGCTAGTCGTTCCATTTAAGTCTCCTATGTTTCATTTATATGCTTTTTCTATTATTTTTTTTTTTTTTATAAATATTAGCCCCCCCTTTTAAACATTTAGGGTCTTGAGGGAGCTAACTTCAGGTTGACACTCCATTCTAAACATCCATAGCTCAGGACAAGATTTTATTTGTAAATAAAAGATTGACCTGGGCGGGATTTGAACCCGAAGCGCCAGGAACGCGAGACCCGAACGGATCCCATGTGCTACCACGGCGCCCCTAGTTTATTGCTTGCGTAATTTATATAAATTGGACCTATAATTTTCCTCACAGATGGGAAATCTATTATGATCAAATTGAGAATTTGGTGTTTAATCCCCGAAAAAAATTATTTTTCGTTCAAGACGAAAATGAGTTCTTGAGATAAATATTTAAAAGTAAAATTTTAAAATAAAAAAATCTATCTGTCCCAGCCATGAATCGAACCTGGATCTCCTGCTATTCGGGCAATGTCAGCTCCTTCGAGTTTAAGACGAAGTTCTCGTATTTCTCGTCGGTTAGGCTCTCGCTAGTGTAGAGGGAATTTAATGAGATATCTAGCGCGTCCTGGTAGCATAACTGCTAAGTGCACCGGCCCGGATAGCAGGAGATCCAGGTTCGATTCCTGGCTGGGACAGATAGATTTTTATCATGCTCTTTTACGTTATATGTGGGTAAACCTGATAAAAAAAAATAGAAAAACTAATTTGACATTTAGTATTATATCGTATTATTTAATTCTCAGCTAAGGCCTTTTTGAATTTACATTTTTTTCTAAAATTATTTTGCATAGTTATTTTAAACTGTCTAAAGTTAGATGACACCCCATTTAGGGGTTTTGAGTGCTTCCAAGTACGATGGAACCAAGTGGTTGCCAATAGATGTTTTTTTTGGGGGGGTTTGGTAAAGGTAATCCAAAGAAATACTATTTAAAAATGTGTATTTTTTTTAATTATCTGCCAACCGAACCCCAACAAAAAAAATCATCTACTAATAATGAGTACGGTCAAAAACTCTCCATTTGAACCAAGTGGTTGTGTCATGGCACTTGGAAATAAGGATTCCGAGCTGCAGTTTTTCCCCTCCTTCCAGTAAGTACGTGACTTCCTGTCACATCCTTGGCTTCCCTGCAAGATGGCCGCCGCGGAGGAAGCTCTACAAAGGGGGCAGATGGTCGCTCGCGACGTGCATCAGCCATGACGGAAAGGTCTCAATTACACGCCGCGAAGAAGAGTGTGAGGGCTCATTAAGGCGTGAGAGAAAGAATGGGGGGGGAGGTAGAGGACGGGTATGGAGTGGGGGTGCCGCCTTCTGTTGTTTTCCGCGCTGGTAGTGGGAGCAAGAGCCAATATGGCCGCTCCTCTTGGCGCTTCTTCTTTGTCGGGACACACACACTCTCTCGAGATTGCCCGCCATTTTAGGCGAGAGAGAGTGAAGGGGGGTGACGAGCCACTTCTTGTGTGTGACGAACGCCATTTTACTCCTGTGTGACACTTGAGGGGTGCGCAGTGCTGCCAACACTCGTGTGTGCATTTCATCTTAGGTGGCCTATTCAGATTTTCTTCCCCAGCCACTGAATTTTTCATGCTGACTAGACAGCATCCACTGTTACCCCCAGTACTCAACCCCCCACTGGTTTTAGCTCCAATATAAGGGTTGCACTTATTACTATACACATACTTAAATTATTACTTATAAGGAATATATGACTTATATTGTGAAATATATTTGATGGTGTACATAAATTGTTTGGCTGTATTAATTACAAGAGTTATTTAGACTATTTATTAACCAAAAACTACACTTGCTATACTGGTAAGTAGAACAGGCTAAGAAATATAAATTATTCTCAATAATTCTGCGTTGCTCAAACCTTTAAATTAATTTGGTTGTGGTTTATTATCCCACGTAAATTTTAAACAATTAATAAGGCGGAATAGAATAAACAAATGAATCTGTCCCAGCCAGGACTCGAACCTGGATCTCCTGCTTGCCGGGCCGGAATGTTTCCATTACACCACCGGGACAAGCTAGATAACTTATTAAATTCCCAACTTATTAGCTCTTATTAAATTCGTAGGTTAGGCTCTCGCTAGTGTGCTGGGAATTTAATAAGTTATCTAGCTCGTCCCGGTGATGTAATGGAAACATTTCGGCCTGGCAAGTATGAAATCCAGGTTCGAGTCCTGGCTGGGACTGATAGATTTTTTAATCTATTAGCTCCCTTTTCTCAAGTAGTTTTTAGCAGGAGGAACATCAAAATTAAAAATCTAAATATCTTTGCTATTGAAAGTGTTACGGGGAAAAAATATAAAATAAAATAGTTGTCAAATTTTATTTTATAACATTTATATTCCATAAGATTTTTTAATTCAAATTTGGGAATAAATTTAATAATTTAATTTCAAGTGGCCCTCTCATTTTTAAAATATTTACACGAAATGTAGGATTCACAAACACATATATTTATGTGTGTGAAAATGTATATAAACAGAAAGATAAATTACAAGCTTAAAATACACAAAGGATACAAATCTTCGCGTAAGTAGAAAGAAGTAATTAATTTAGTTAATTTCTATTTCTCTCTGAGGAGTAGAGATTAACTTTTAATTTATAAATATTAATTTTGTTGTGGTATATTATCCCACATACATTTTAAACAATTAATGCGAGGGAATAGAATTTTAAAAAATCTACCTGTTCAGCCAGGACACAACCTGGATCTCTTGCTTTCCGGGCACGAATGCTACCACTTGCACCACCGGGACGAGCTAGACAACTTATTAAATTCCCAACACACTAGCGATAGTCTAACCCACAAGAAAGACGAAAACATCGTCTTAAGCTCGAAGGAGCTGACATTGTGTAGCTATTTATCGACTCTTGTTATTTACTATTTATTTTCATTTGTAAATATTAATTTAGTTAGGGTTTATTATCCCAGGAACATTTTAAACATTTAATGCAAGGGAATAGAATAAATAAATCTATCTGTTACAGCCGGTGGGTTAGGCTCTCGCTAGTGTGTTGGGAATTCAATAAGTTATCTAGCTCGTCCCGGTGGTTGAAGTGGTAGCATTCGTGCCCGGAAAGCAAGAGATCCAGGGTGGGACAGATAGATTTTTTTATTCTATTCCCTCGCATTAAATGTTTTTAAAAAGTAGGTGTTTTTAATATTCCATCGCTTGGGAAAAATACGCTAGAATAGACCTGAGCTGTCAAAAATTTAATTTAAGATCGAGTAATTTCAGTGTCAAATGCAAGGCATCCTAGCATATAAAAATCTTTTAAAATTCTGACATTTATGTCCACATTAAAATCTTTAAAGGTCCACATTATGTCGCCTCGGACGGCCTACTGCTAGTGGTAGCAAACGTTTTTATACTCAGTAATTTTTTAAATCAATTTAATACCATACCACTTTTTCTGACACCTCATTTATCAAACCCTCCCCCCCTCCCCCTCGCTAGTGTTCCAGATATGAAAAAGTAAATTAATATTGTCGCATAGATAAATATTGAAAATATCTCCAGGTGAGATAAATGTATTCCGTATATATTATATTCAAATATAATGCAACGAAGTATATTACATTTCAGCATTTATTAATATATGTATAAATATAATTTTATGGCGGATGACAAAAGTTTAAAAATAAATAACAACAATCCTAAAAACACTTAATTATTGCCCGACTAGTTTCACGTTTTGTGGAGTGTAAAATATATTATACAATTTATAATGATGAATTCAAATAGAGTTTTTGACCGTAGAGATTAGATTAGTAGAGAATTTTTGTAGAGGTTCGGTCAAGGATTTCAATGTACAATTTTTAAAAAGTGCGTATTTTTATTAATGCTTCACGTTAGAAAACTTATATTAGAAAATTCAATTTTTCTTGAATATTCTTTCATAAAAACAAATACGACTAATAAAATTTAAAAATTAAAACCCATTTAATCCCCTTTATATTTCCCATCCATCTCATCCGACATAATCAGAAACCAATCTGCACATCCATTACAATTCGTGAAACAAAACCCAAATACCAAATTATTATTAGGATATAAGGATATATATANGTTTTTTACACTAAACTTTCATATCCTTTTTTAAAAATATAATTCCGGGAAAAATAAAATTTTACCAAGTCACTAAGTAATTTTCATCATTTTATTATATGCTCACGTTTATTCAATATATAGTTTTGCAATCAAGTAATTTATATATTTGTAAATGTTAGTTTAGTTATAGTTTATTATCCCACGTAAATTTTAAACAATTAATGAGAGGAAATAGAATAAAAAATCTATGTCTTAGCCACGACTTGAACCTTGATCTCCTGCTTTCCGGGCCGGTATGATTCCATTACACCACCGGGACGAGCTAGATAACTTATTAAATTCCCAACACACTAGCAAGAGCCTAACCCACGAGAAAGGCGAATACATCGTTTTATAAATAAACATATATTTATGTTTAATTGATTTATGATAAAGTTTAAATTGTTGGTTAAATGCTTTAAGAACTGGCTGAAATATCATGATTCTCACATGAGACATTACTTAATAATTTATTAATTTCAAAGACACTTCAAGGTCTCATGAGGATTCTTGTAAAAACTCTGTAGAGCTTCAAAACGTCCTCTGGTGAGTAACTTAAGTAATTATTCGCATCTACTGCAGACTCGAACCCTAGCTCGCAAATATGGGAGTCATTTTTACTACCGCTAGACTATGTCAAGAGCGTAGAAGTAAAAGTCGTAAAGTGTTTTTTTTTTTTAATGTCACAAAAACGAAAAAATAAAATTCTATAGTATTTCCAAAAAATGTTTTATTGTTTCAAATGGATTTTGTCTGGAACGTTAACATTTTCTTTGGACAAAAATATTATAATCGAAAAGAAATGGTTCATCGATAGGTTATTAAGCTAATTATTTGGGCTAATAAATAATATAATATTTAACAGTCATATAGAAATGGAGTCTTAATTATGTCTATCGCCTTGGAGCTTTACTGTAGTTCATTTTCTAATCATGAAAATGGCCTCAGGTTTGAGTGTGTTTCAAGCGATGGGAGACGGTGATTAAATGCAAGGGGGTGCGAGAAGGGACTCATAAAGATAATTACAACCCCTCATAAGGGTGAACTTATAATACTTTAATTAAAAAATGTGAAAGTGAAAAGTGGGGCCCGAGGAGAGTAATCAGTGGGGTCCTTGCCGAAAATCAGTCTCCACGCTCGCCTCCCCCCCGTGAATGGGCGAGGTGTCGGCGTATTTTTCCCCTGTGTGTCTGTCTCTCTCCCTCTGCCGTGATTAAAAAACGTGTCTTTCTATTACGAGCGCACGCTTGGGACTTTACCCGTGTGTCAGTTAGTTCTTTCAGTCGCCGCTAGGCGTCGCATACCTTCCCCGGCCGCCTCTCATTCTTCTCATACCTCTCTGCTGGCAGACAGTTCCGTGGATTTAAAAAAAGAAAGGGAAAAGAAAAAAGAAAGAATAAGGAGAACCTAGAGTAATGTAATGGAAACACGTTGGCACCGACCATTTGTTTCCATTACCGCAGGGCATTGCGGCTGAGGTGGCAGTGGTAGGGGGGGGGGGTATATCTCGGCCCTCGAATCATCATCATCATCAAGGAGCCAGTGAGTGAAGGGGTGTGGGATAAAGGACTACCCCCACTCTACCCTTCTGACTTTACTGCCCTTCTTATGTCACCTTCCTTTTCCACCCTTGGCTTTTTTTAAGTCCCCTCTCCCCCCCAATAATTGATTACATTACAATAATCACAAAACTGTCGCTTAACAACTTTAGTTATCATTCATCTTACTTGGTCCCCTTTTGATCAAGTCAAACAAAACCTTTCAACTCGTTAATCATTTGACATTTTGATTTTCTTCTTCGTGCCCTTGTTTTATTTAGATTTTCCCGATTGGAATTTTGATAAGGGATATTTCGGTGGAGAAAATTCCTTTTCCAATCCCTTTTAGCCATCGAAAGAAACTCTTGTGACAAATTCAAATTTTTTCACTCCACGTCTTTCCCTCTCGTCTCGACTTAATATTGAAGGGGTAGCTCCACTTCTGCGTGATTTTTGATTTCTTCATTTTCTTTTCTTCAATCTTTTCTCTTCGAAGTTTATTTGTCTCGAAAAGTGTAACTTTGTTACTCTGATTGCTAATTGATTTTCCCATATTTTATTGGCTTATTGAAATTTTATTTTCCAATTAATTTTTTTTTTTTTAAGCTGACTTTACTTATTATCCTATAATGTTCTCAGTTAATTTTAGACTTTGAATATTAAATTATTATTTTAGTTAGATATTTTTAAAAATACAACATTTAATCATAATTCATTTTATTATTTTCAACTATTTTTTGCGTTTTATTATAAATCCTAAATGAGTTTTTATAAATAATATTTTTAGTGTTTCTAGATTCATTTTGTATTGTATCTTATGTTACCGAGTTCAACTTTGTCAATTTATATATCTGAACGAATTATTTTTATTTATAGTTTTATTAATTCAATAGAGATTACTGCTTCAGACAATAGATCCCAATTCAACTGATTTATACTCTTTGTTTTTATTAAAGTAAAAAACCAAACAAACAATAAAAAATAAATATCTCATTAAATAGAGAATAATTCCAGAAGAAAACATATGACATTTTAAAAGTAAACAAATTACATAGAAATCGTTGAAAAGTAACCGTCAGCTATCGGAAAGAAAATGACTAATTCATAAAAAAACTAATTAATAGAAATTAATATTAGTTAATTTGTTAATTAATCTTTAACTTCCAATCATATGTAGATTTATTCCTACCTTATGTGATTCCCTCCTATTTTATATAATGACATTTTCGGTTTTTTACACTAAACTTTCATATCCTTTTTTAAAAATATAATTCCGGGAAAAATAAAATTTTACCAAGTCACTAAGTAATTTTCATCATTTTATTATATGCTCACGTTTATTCAATATATAGTTTTGCAATCAAGTAATTNTATATATAGTGGTTCCTAACAAAGGAGAACACAGACGCTATCGGGCCCACCTATCTCCCCCGTTCTACGCCAGAGATCTTGTGTTTCAGTGGCGTTTTGTGGCTCTTCCTGCTATCTGTTCTCTTTGTGCTTGTCCTCTTTGTTGTCTTTTGTGTAAAAACAGTTTATTACAATCAAAGCACACCCCAACCTCCCACAAACCCACCCTTTTTAGAAACGTCCTTTCGTTATCCGCTCATTGTATCACTGCTAATAAAACTAATATAGTGAAAAGCCAGGACCACGCCTGTGGGATAGTGCCCACAGTGGGATAGTTAGCCCTTTCACAAACACAGAAAGTACTCTGTAATGTGTAATTTTTTTTTTTTTTTTTTAACTTTTGTAATATCATTGCTAAAACTTCTTTATATTTCCTATAATTAAATAAAACAATAGTTTATTTCTAGATTGGTACTATTATAGGATTTAGCAGATATCTCTAAAATAAATCCTGGTACACTTGAGCGTGCCGGTATAATGCACACCACTTATGGAACTTTTTTTTTCTAATCTACTTAGATTAATATAATAAAAATGTGTTCAGGGGGGGGGGGGGGCAGGTGTTGGTGGGTTTGTCTGTAAGCATTTCAGCTGCCTTAATTTACAAAATTGCATAATGAAATTCTTCCTGCAAATAGTCAATGTCTAAAATCGGGCTAGAGGAATGAAAATATGTTTAAATAAATACCATATTGAAAAATTATCATTTTTATCACACCCATATTTTATAGTATGGAAACGAAATATTCTTCAAAGTTCACAGGGTTATAGGAAAAGTCATGCTAGATCTGTTAAGGGCGTGGAGTACCCATAATGTCTGATTTATTTCACTATGAAACACCCTACCCTAAACTTAACCCTTTTCGAGATATTCAACTTTTAATTTTCGTATTGAATATTGCCGATTTTTAGCCAATAAATTTAATTTTGTTTATTTTGTGTGCCTTTATATTATTATTGCATGTTTACATGTGTAATAAGATGTTTTAAGACGTCAATCATTGAAATAGTGTATAGGTTAATTGAATAGACCGTAGTAGACAAGTAGAATGTTAAGAAATGAAAAAAAAATATTAGAAAGTTTATTTTTCTCTTAACTTGAAGTACAATAGGCTCGGGACTGTTAGAACTGGTACCTGGATAAAGGTTTATCTTACAAGGGTATTAATAATTCTATACAATTCAAAGTATAGTAATAATTCTTACATTGTAAGCCATCTTCAGGACTGTTGAAATACATAAAAGTAAAAATGAAATGAAAATGAAAATAAAGGATTTACAATATTATAATGATATCACATGAAATTTAATTATGGCAATTCTATATTATAATATTGTAAGTAATTTATTTTCATTTTCATTTCATTTTTACTTTTATGTATTTCAACAGTCCTGAAGATGGCTTACAATGTAAGCCGAAACGTTGGCAGATAATTTTTGAAAATACATTTTTTTTTAGTTGTATTTTTTGGATCTACCTTGACCGAACCGCAACAAAAAACAAACATCTAATAATAAATGATAGTATTTCTAAGAACACTTATTATTATTTCCTGAGTTGCTTCGCCTTCTTTGGCGCCTCTTCAGGAGATTAAAATACACTAAACACTTTACAAACACGAACACTCTTCTGCATCCGAAGCAACGCCAAGGTTTGACTACATAAATGAAAAAGTATTCAAAACACCTATTTATGTAGAATTATCGTCATTTATTTTTGAACTTTCACCTTTCATCAAAAAGTTGTGTGTGTGTGAGTAACACATTGTTAGGACCTAATTATGTTTTTATTCGAATACTGTTTAAATACATTTTTATGTGTATAAAATATAATAATAATGAAGAAATGTTATTTGTCTCTTTGCAGATCATGTTCGAGAATTCACCTGCGGAAAGATGTACTACAGGACTGTATATTTGGACGAGTCCAAAGGCACACTCTACGTTGGAGCTATGTAAGTAAACATGATACTTGTTACATTAAAAATGAGACAAAAAATAATCTATTTAAAATGAAATAAATTTAGGAATTAAAATACATAAAATATACTTTTTTTTTTTTTTTTTTTTTTTTTTTTTTTTCTAAAATGGAATGTATGCTTTTCGGGATGGGTATTAATTATAGGTCCGTTCACTGCCGTGACTAATGACGTCACTTACCGTGTTACCCAAATAATTCCTGTGATTTAGAAAATAAGTCATTATAAACTTATATAACCATATTTTGAAAAATCTTAATATTTATGTTTTAGAACATAAAAGAAAGAAAAATAAAATTATTCTCCCCTATTTTGTCATATTTTTTTTATTCATAAATTTTTTTTTTTTTTTTTCCTAGAGCGTNACCAGAAGTCCAAGAAGTCGTCATTAATTATGTTAATGATGTCGGTGTGGCTGCTAACTGCCAACGAAAACTCCGGCCTTTGTCCGCTGCGACGAATTTCCAACAGACACAAACTCAGAAAGAAGCACCATATTTCTCTCTTCTTATCCGTTATCTCTCTTCCCCTATTCACATTTTGCCAACTAAGTGTGACAACAAAAGGTAGTTATAGAGGCGCCAGGCTAGCTCAAGGGATCCGTACGGGTCTCGCAATCCTGACGTCGCGGGTTAAAATCCCCCCCCCCCCCAAAAAAAAAAAGGTCTAATATTGTCAGTTTTATATCTTGCGCTTCTTTAATGACTTTTTTTTTTTTCGAACTATCGATCGAAATTACCTTAAAAACTCCTATTCGCCAACTGGCCAAAGAGGCCCAGGTGAGAAACAGATGTTATGGGCGTTTGTTGGCAATCCACGGCACACTAGTGTATGTCTATGATCAGCGTGTGCACAGATCTGGCCGGCCTAATTTGTCTCCTTCGGTACGAAGAATGGTTCAGAGTCAGGGCTGAGTAGTGTCAGGGGCACACCAGGAGTTCTCCGTATCATTACATTATACATTAACAGCCGCACAATTTGAAAAAATAAAAAATAAAAAATTAGCTGAGAAATTCAGAGCCTTAAAGAAGAAAGGACTTAATCTATTAGTGGCCTGTGTGATATTCCTTTCCTTTCTTGAACTTTAATCCTCCTTGCTGTTGTTAGAACAAGCTCATATGGAATTTGGCACAGATGGATCTTAAATTTTAACGTTTCATATATTTCCGAATTGTACAAAACTATGCACGACGTTACTTTCGGGGGAGAGGGGAAGAGAAAAACTTTCTGAATTATATTAAAGGAATTAAGATAGTTCTGAGATGAACCAAGGTAAATATTTATAATTTAATTTAATTAGGGGGGGTCGGTAAGTTTTGGCGAATGACGCAAGGGTGGAAGTTTTGTTGTTCGGAAAGTGGCGGATCGCCAACTCCATTCTGAAGCACACCACACTCAGCAGTCCATGTGTTGGTTCTTCTACTTCTTCTTCGTACTCCTCCGTTCTTGGGAGGGAAGTTGGCGAGGCGAGAAGAGACCGGCAGAACTACCCCGAGTAGAACTTCTCTGCTTGTTTTTGTACTTTGTACCCTTCTGGAGGAAGGTGGGCCTTCCCTCTGACCGGAGTCTTCAAGAAGTGCCCCTATACGTCCGCTTTGGGAGGAAGGAAGTCCGCCACGCAGGAGATGCGTAAATTGCACAAGACCCCCCCCCCTCCCCTCATACATTAATAACAGACATAAATAAGATAAATGATACATTGGAACATATGGTCCAAAAAGGGCAATAAAGGGACGAAGTCGTTATGGCTTGCTCCAAGCTCCAGCTTTTTGTGGGAACTTCCTAGATTTATTTTTAATGTTTTCCATGATTCCCTTCTTTATATCCATACATACATATTTTCTTATTGTCCTTTCTATATGTGAATATAATACTTATATAAACCGAATTTATAAACTTCAATTAGATTGAGTTGTGTCACCGGCGGACCACATTATATGCGAGTGTCCCCAACTAATAACAACAAAGCAAATGCTTGGCTTAAAAGGGGATCAAAATGAGATGTTACGAGAAAATAAAATTTTCTGTCTCTGTAAATGTGTTCACTGTCACTGTCTGTATTCAACTCTTTGAATAGTTGAATACAGACAGTGACAGTGAACACATGTATTCGGCCACCAGGATGGACAATGTCCGAAAGCGCTCGCCTACAGAAGATGGTTTGCAGAAACCAATGAAGACGGATAATAGAAGGTATGATGATAGCTTGTTAAGGAAGCAATTTACGAATATAACTAGGATGTGTGAACGCTTCCCGTAGAGTAAAATACATTTATTATATTTTACACTTATTATTCTCTGCGGCTAGTAAATTAAATTTAACCATCTACTCTTATTTGTGGCCATAATTAATGAAACATATAAAATCTGCTTAGTTTACCTGAATTGTGAAATTACAGAGCTATTAAATAAAGGAAGGGTGCAATATCCTTGTCATAAGATTTAAAATCTATAAGTTGTAATTTTTGTAATAGAATATATTAAATTGCAATTTTTTTTGTATTAAAAAAATATTAAATATAAGGTTTGAGTATTTGGTATTACAAAGTTATTATAGGACTTCATTCAGTACTTTTAACCATTTGCTAAATATATTAATTTGAACTATAGAAATATTTACAGATTTAAAACTTTCCCTGTACGTTAACCCCTCTCACCCTTAAACTCTTGCGCACACCCGGTGAAATTGTTTTTAACTGACCCACATTTAGTTAGGAAGAAATTTCCTGAGCTAGGCGAATTTCCTCGTAACTTTATTTTGTGTTAACATTGGCTTTGCGAGCAGTCCCTCATGATAGACACTCTAAATATAGCAGGAATTTCATTTTGGAATGCTTTAATTCACACTTGAGCAGAAATAATAAACCATTATATTTTATATGATGTTTGAATCTATGTGAAGACATCATCACTAATATCAGTGTTATATTTCCATCGGATGATTCAGTCTTGTAATAGCCACAATGAGGTATGGGGTAAAAAAAAAAAAAAAAAAAACCGGAATGGCAAAGATCGATAGAGACAACACCCTTGGAATATAGTCCAATGAATACTTGATAGGGGTTCTTCCGAAGAAGAATCCCACCCCCTTCGCTTGGGTCTCATGGTGTTTGTGCATTGTCATTCAGAATACCTTACCAAAACACCATGTCTCCAGAGATTAGGCGCCCTTCGTAATAACCGTCTTCAACCCTTCATTGTTCGAATCTATTTTGAGAAAATCTCTTAAGTCGGAAAATGGCACAACCCCATGACAACATGGGTTGCCATCTGTTAGTGGAAATAGAACTATTCATAATTAATCACAGTTCATTCTATTTACCGTTTTTCTTCCGGGTTGGACCGTGTCAAATTGTTGTTATTTGCCGAGCTTTCGCACATCATGTGATGGCTTCTTCAGGGCTGAAAAGAGAATGAGAGTTGTAAAAGAGATTTTTAAAATCTATTTTAAAATTTTAAAAAATAACAGTTCATTCTGTTATTCATTGTTATTGTTTTTGTTTTTTTTATATAGATATTTTATTTTCGAGATATTATTGCCTAAATACTGTAATGTGTTGTGTTTGTTATGTATGACGTTAAATATTTATAATTTAGCGCTTATAATTTTATAATAAAGGGTCAGGACAGTATGATAAATTGTAATGTCCTAAAAAAAAAAATTTCAGAATAATTATCTTCAATATAAAAAATATGTGTATTTCGCTCTCTCGGATGTAAAAAAAATAAAAAAAATTAGGAAACCCCAGTCGGCTTTTAGTAGAGGATTTGTTGGAATTCGGTCAAGGTATATTTTTTAAAAAACGTATTTATCTACCAACGTTTCGACTTACATTGTAAGCCATCTTCAAGGCCATTCTTTTATTTTATTTATTTGGTAATATATTTTACAGTCATTGTTTTTTTCTGGCTTATAAACTAAATTTCGTTTTTTTATACATCTTTAATGAAACATGAGAAATCCACTTAGATTATTTGATACATGTTATAATGTCTAAGGCATTAGAAATTTATAATTTTAGAATTAACCTAATCTGAGCAATCTTTTTTTTTTTTTAATTTTATAACATTAACAATTTTTTTATAGGAAAAAAATTATTATTATATTTTTTTGGACAATAAAAACTTAATGTCCTAATTATATTATTTTTCACAGCTCTATGGGAATTGGTCTTTATATAAAACAATTTTTTATTTATTTTTAAATTGAGGAAATCCATGTCGTTCAAGACAATGATTTCCAACTAATCTACCGAAAATACAATTAATTAAGTAGCAACAAAAGCTTTATACATTGGCCATTTATGTTTAATTATACTAAGTTCAGTTGAAATTTACAGAAGCCGTTATTGGCCGTTAGAAGTTACGCATAAAAATGTTCAGGGTTTCGGGCGGGGCGTAAAATAGTCGCCAAACAGAAATTGATTAATTTGATAAATTTTTTTTTTTTGAGTTGTTGTTGTTTAATCCCACATTAAGTTTAAACAATTAATTCAAGGGAATAGAATGAAATATCTAAAGTGACCCAGCCAGGACTCGAACGTGGATCTCCTGCTTTCCGGGCAAGAATGCTAGGTGTAATGGCTAGCATACTGGCCCGGAAAGCAGGAGATCCAAGTTCGAGTCCTGTCAGCGACAGTTTAGATTCTTTATTCTATTCCCTTGCAATAATTGTTTAAAATTATTTAATTGGTATTATTTTATTTAATAATGCCAAAGATTTAGCTTATAGTGTCAATCAAGAGGGGAAAAAAAAAACCTGTTAACAGTAGTTTATCCACAGTTATTTTCCCCGCTGTTTTATGGTTTAAGGTTTATTGTCCTTGACTGATATATTGGCCCTTGAGCAAGTGGACGGACCCTTTGGGAACGCAGACCACCTGCGGAAGAGTTGCGTGAGGAGAAGCCCTCTTGTAATCAAGTCTGATTAGAGAGGTGGTTAGCTGCGGTCGTCTTTAATCACAGATCTGAGCCACAATCACTCCCGGCCCTTAGACAATACCCCTCTCCCTTATCAGCCCTTATCTCGATATCAGTCAACCGTAAGTGTTAGTGTGAGAATTCCAGCTGGCAACAAAATTCGTCGGTAGTGATTTTTCCTTTCGAGGATTGTTTATCTGATTAGTGATTAGTTTAACTGATTAGTGATTAGTTTAATTGATTAGTGATTAGTTTATCTGATGAGATTTGAATATCACTCTTAGCAGTCATCTCTTGAACTGCTGTTCAAATAAATTATTAATGGAATTATGCTGTACAGAAAATACACTTCATATTATTACTTCATTAATGTTTTCCTTCATAAAGGAGCTGTGATAAATAGACATATTTCACCTAAGTCAATAGCTATGAACGTATGTAAAATTAATTGATTAATTTGGTCTTGAACCCCTAGCAGGACAATTATGAAGATATCTGAAATAACACTCAGGAGTGTCCATGAACCTTTCTTGTGTGGATTGGTTGAGGTAGAGGCCCAACTTTATCTCCTCAAACAGGGAAATCTTCCATGTTTTACGCCATTTAAAAAAAGTCCGACACAGCTGCGTTATCTCTGCCGATTTCATTGAAGATAAACATAGATAAGAGATAAGAAATTATGAATTTTAATGAGAATTAAAGGTATTTACAATTAAACTTTGGTTTATTTGTAATTATAATTATAATTTTAACTGGACAGGAGGGAAGAGTGGGTGAAACACTCATACAACGTACTTACATTCATAAATTTCTTCTTAATTAATGGAATATTAATGTTAAAAAATTAAATTTCCCACCATAATTATATCTTGATTTTCTTAGAGGAAATATACTAGAATACCAGGACAAGTTAGAAACCTCTTAATTATAGACACATACTTAAGCTCTGAGGATATATGTGTTTGATTCATGCCAGATTTATTACTAAAAAAGCCAATGATCAAAGATAAAGATATATTTTTCCAAATAAATATTCCCATGTCTGTCGGTAGAGCAAGGGATCGGAAAGATTAAGGAAGAAAAATAAATAATCTTGAATGTGAAGAATGATTAAATTCCAGTGAAGACTGAACAATATATTTTAAAAATATTTTTTAATTTGTGGTATTTAATCCCACGTAAATTTTAAACAATTAATGAGAGGAAATAGAATAAAAAATCTATGTCTTAGCCACGACTTGAACCTTGATCTCCTGCTTTCCGGGCCGGTATGATTCCATTACACCACCGGGACGAGCTAGATAACTTATTAAATTCCCAACACACTAGCAAGAGCCTAACCCACGAGAAAGGCGAATACATCGTTTTATAAATAAACATATATTTATGTTTAATTGATTTATGATAAAGTTTAAATTGTTGGTTAAATGCTTTAAGNCACCGGCCCGGATAGCAGGGGATCCAGGTTCGAATCCTGGCTGGGACAGTTAGATTTTTTATTCTGTTCCCTTGCACTAAAAATTCTCAATATATTTTAAAGTTTTCGCAAGAGTCGAGCGGAGGAACATCAATCAATTATCCAGGTCTGGAGGCTGGCGTATATTCTCCTAACTTCTCCAGTCAATCATTTCCCTCCAGGGCGTTCCAGAATATTTGTTCTCCATCGACATAAATCTGAGAACTCTCTTTAGAATCATACACTCGATTGAGTATTTCAACACTGGAAGTCTGCACTGAGTTGGGAATACTCTTCGCCGACATGTCAGCTGTTCGAGACTGTTTATTTTCACTTTGAGTCTCGCTTTTTTTTTTTTTTTTTTTTTTTTTTTCACTTTCTTTTTGTTTTTGTTTTTTTCTGTTAATGCCATTCCCTATTTGATGGAGATAAATTTTAGTCACGCTGGAGCTACGTGAACCAAACATATTTCCTAAACTTCATTAATTGTCGACAACGATGGGTGTACCCGTCTTCTTTGATATTACAAGCCTGACAGAGAAATGGCTCTTAGAGGCGAGATCACTAAGGCTGGCTCTAGGCCTTTCGGTAGTGATGAGTAGGAGAAGCGCTCCAAAAAAAAATTTCTATTCCACTATTTCAATAAATATGAGCGTAGATAAGGGCAAATAAATTCCATCTTGCACATTGGAGAAAGTTACTTGGGCAAAATTCAAAATAGCTAAGGCTGGCTCTATACAGTGTAGGAGGGGAGATCTAAGCCCTCAAGATTCTTATTACATTCTTAAATATATTCTTTAGCCAATTAATGCAAGGGAATAGAATAAAAAATCTAACTGTCCCAGCCAGGACTCGAACTTTGATCTCCTGCTTTCCGGGCCGGTATGTTTCCATTACACCACCGGGACGAGTTAGATAACTTATTAAATTCCCTACACACTAGCGAGAGCCTAACCTACGTGAAAGACGAATACATCGTCTTATGCTCGAAGGAACTGACATTGTCTAACTATTTATCGACTCTCGTTATTTACATTTTATTTTCATTTATAAATATTAATTTAGTTCTGGTGTATTATCTCGCGTAAATTTTAAACAATTAATGAAAGGGAATAGGATAAAAAAATCTATCTGCCCCAGCCAAGACTCGAACCTGGAGCTTCTGCTTTCCGGGCCAGTATGCTACCACTCCTACCACCGGGACTAGCCAGATATCTTATTAAATTCCCAACTCCCTAGCTAGAGCCTAATGGCTGGCATTCTTGCCCCGATAGCAGGAGATCCAGGTTCGATTCCTGACTGGGACTGATAGATTTTTATTCTGTTCCCTTGCATTAATTGTTTAAAATTAATGTGGGATTAAACACCACAACTAATAATGTAATATATTCCTTAGTATGTGTTTTTCATTAAATAACGAAAATATTTTTAGAAATTTTGTTACATATCAGTAACAATGAATACTGACTATTTCTCAGCAGCGTATACCTCTAAACCATTCTTCCGATTTCAGCTATAAATTAATTAATTCAAATATCCACAATCGAAAGCTTAAATTTCATATTTGGTTTCTATAACAAGAGGGTTTTTTTCAGCATTCTAAGTTGCGAGACCCGTACGGATCCCCTGAGCTAGCCTGGCGCCCCTACGAGACTTTACAGATGTACATACGAAAGAGAATAATAATTACAGAGTTTTCCCAGACTAATGAAGCCATGTCCTTGCAATTGTATAAGTTAATAATAGACTCTAGACAATCCCTTTTGTAGGTTGAAACCAATTTTTTTTTTTTTTTTTTTTTTTTCTCTGGGGTATAATACTTTTGGGGCTTGGCAACAAAGGCACTAATGCTATTGGAGGAACTGACTCGCAAGGATATCGTCCTTACAAGGAAATGAATCGCACTATCGACACGGAGGTACCCCGTCATTATGGTCATCATGGGGATGAAAGACCCCCCTTGAAAGAGACACACAGACAGGTAGCATGTCACGAAGACTAGCGTGGGGCGCCAACCCTCCCCGCCCACGCCACCGTATGGTAATCCAGCTCGTCACAAACCACCCCTGCACAGCACAATGAGTCCTACTCTTCTTCTTCGACCCCATCGAGAGATACCCTTGTCTCTGATCGCTGTGAGACTTATGTTTTTCTTTTTTACCCTCCACCTGTTACCATCGCTCCTCGAGTGCCCCCGGGCTGTTTGTATAGGACCGAACAGTGGGGCTGCCTTGTTCCATCCCCGTGGATAAGAGGACATTAACATAACCTTCCGCGACTCGAACCCCAGTAAATATACACAAAGCCGTCATATAAAAAAAAGGAACCTATTCACAAGGATCATACACTTACAGACTCTTCCGCCACACTTTTGTGGTCCTAGGTACACAAGGACGGCAGACAAAAAAAAAACCTGTGCTTTTGGAATAATGGGATTGTTCTCCTTCTTTTAGCAGACTCCTCTCGGGAATCAAGCTATTCACGTTGGTACTATGACTTGACTTTTGAATATTTCAACAGATCTTAACTTCCTAATTAGAAGAGCAAAAGATACGGTCCCCTCAAAAATTTATCTATACCATACATACAATTGGCTGTACATCCCATACTATCTTAACGGTCTTAGACTTTTTTTTTCTTTTTCTTTTTTTAATTAATAAATCTTTAAAAGATTATTTTCACTACCAATGGATATAGAACTATCATACCTTCTATTATCCGTCTTCATTGGTTTCTGCAAACCATCTTCTGTTGGCGAGCGCTTTCGGATATATCCCATCCTTTTGGCCAAATACATGTGTTAACTATTGTATTCAGCCTAGAAGATGGACAATGTCCGAAAGCGCTCGCCAACAGAATATGGTTTGCAGAAACCAATGAAGACGCATAATAGAAGGTATGATAATAAATCTTTATTTATTAAAATGTGTTCATATCATCTTAAAATTTGATGACAAAGGGGATCTATATAATAAATAAATATAATAATAAATAAACATCACTATGAAGAACGAAAAAGCATATTGACCCCTCTTCTAATAAATTAAGGCCCAGGAGATTATGAGGCCATCATCATTTTAGTCGCCCGGAAGGATTGTAAAGATTGGGACGACAGGGATTAGGGTGATATGGAAGCTTGCTGTCGAAGAGTTTGAAGAGGGTGGAGATGAGGTCTTGGACGAAAGGAATATTAAAGTCGTAATGAAGGGTAGAATTGGACACATAATATGGAGCGTTAGCAATTATTCTGAGAATTTTGGACTGAAAGGATTGTATTCGTTGGATATTGGAAGGCTTAGCGGCACCCCAAAGTTCTGCACCGTAGGTCCAGATTGGTCGTATTATGGTCTTGTAGATGGTCAGTGTGTTTTCTATTGTTAGCTGTGAGCGCCTATTTATAAGGCTGTATAAGAGTCCGTGGCGTCTGTTGAGTTCTTGTCGTTTGATTTTAGTATATCCATTCCAGTTGAGTCGTGA
Organism: Oncopeltus fasciatus; assembly: GCA_000696205.2. Taxonomy (NCBI): domain Eukaryota; kingdom Metazoa; phylum Arthropoda; class Insecta; order Hemiptera; family Lygaeidae; genus Oncopeltus; species Oncopeltus fasciatus. The sequence continues at coordinate 690,910 of KZ807072.1, forward strand.
GTCAAGGTGGAACCCTAGGTAACGGACTGAATGGTGTAGGGATGTTATTGTATGTAACATTATCAGGAGAATCTTTTCTTGGCTGAAAATTTACCTGTACTCAGTTGGACTCATTTATTTTAATTCTCTATTTACTGCCCCATTGCTGAATAGCATCAAGGTGGTATTGTAAAATGTTAGAAAAGGTTTTAGGATCAGGGTTGCTTCTGGCCAGTCTGGAGCAAATGCTTTTTCTCTCCTGTCTCTAAATTAAATTTCCTCATTTACACTTATTTATACTCATCTCTCTAATAAAGCATGGGAATTATGCTGTTTTCACAGGTCCTGCCTGAAGGACATCTTTTTTAGAATACGGTCCTAGCATCAGTGATTTTGCTGAATACATTAAGTGTATTTATCTTATATGTTTTCTATTTAAATTGGTTTATCGTTCATTTCGGATGTATGAAGAAGCATTTATAAACTTTGCTCTAGGAAATGTAACCCAAGTTCCCCAGGGCAAAAGGATAGTTGAAAGTCCACCGGAGGCTGTCTTCCCACATCCCGATGGCTGTGTGGGATCATCCCCCTGCTCCTATCTGTGGGTGCCGGCTCCCACATGACCCACAGTCCACCGTAAAGCCCCCCCCCCCCCCGCCACAAGGATTTGCCTTTTCCCATTCTCTGCAAGACATTTCAGCCTGGGATTGTCTGAATCCTTGTCTGTTAGAGATATTTCTGGCGAAGAGAAGTCTCCATACCGAATTCTCGGGAGAGAATACTCTACTTCTTGGACCAATTCGTCTTTTTCTTACTTATTTTTGATTTTACAGTATAACCTGCACACTTGAACCTTTCTTTATTGCTCTTACATGTACATATTTTCAAAAAAATCAATTTTATTTTATATTACTCTAAATAATCTAGTCAATTTTATTATATTTTTTATGTAATAAAATTGAGATGTTCCCATAAACTATTCTCGGAAATCTCTCCACATATCACCACCGGTACATTTAAAATTGTATTTATTTTTTCTTATTTGTATAATTAAATTTTTAGTTTAGTCTGTTATATTTTTTCTGTCATATAACACACCACATCTCTATTCATTCCAATCTATAATTCTATAAGTGTTAGGTTATTTTTTTTTTTTTTTTAGGTGATTTTATTTATTTAGAAATTACATCCTGCACAGCGTGACTATAAGTGTATTAGTGTGTATTGTATTTGAATTAAAATGACCTTACAAATACATACTTGATGACTTACAAGTTCAGATCCTGGCCAAAACCCTGACTAAATTCTCCAGCATAAGTTTTTATAATATTTTGCGATAATATGTATCTGACTGAAGTTACTATAACAAACATAACATTGTTTGTCTAACTGAAGTCATAGTTGCTCGGTGTATTAATAGATCAGGTGTTAACTATAATAATATATAATAATAACAATCAGGTGTTATTTATCGCAAATTTTAAGATATAATATATTACATGAGACTTCTTTATAATGAATATATTAATGATAATATACGTATAATAGAGTGCATATTATCATCTTGTTTACTGCGTATAATTAAGTTGTTTACAATGTATGATTAGGTAGGAGGCATATCAAAGGAGAATAAATCGTCCCTCTTCTGTTAAACGAAATTGAACAGATGTTTGAGAGTTGCTTTTATTGCCTGGTCAAGTCCTACCTCTCTCACACAGGCGCAGTCAAACGAACAAAAAAAAATAGAAAAGAAAAAAGAAAAAAAGATTGTCCGTGTGGATGACTACAAAAGGAATCGGCAGACATGTTTAATTCCGAACGAGCTCCCTGGTGCACACGATTTGTATTCCTGGAGTCGGTTCCAGACACACTCGGTCTGGAGAAGGATCAAGCTGTCCAGGACCTCTGTCCTGGCCTTTCTTAACTCGGCTTAAGGGGGCTAGCGCCGTAACCTTACTGAAGGGTAACCACCTTCCACATTCACACCTAGACCACTAGGACCATAGATACTCCACTTCTATTTTTTCTTGTTCTTAATTTTATTTTATTTTTATTTTTTTACTAAAATATATTATATTATCAAATGGAGAGTTTTTTTGACCTTAGATATTATTATTAGATGATTTTTGTTGGGGTTTGGTC
>KZ807073.1:17762-28558 GCA_000696205.2 Oncopeltus fasciatus
GCCCCCCCCCCCACAACCACCCTCGCCAACCAGCAGCCATCGGGCAAATTGTCCAAACACCACCCCTCTCCCCCTCCGCTCCATCCCCCCGTTACCCACTCCTCACCAGCCGGCTTTACAACACTACCAACCCTCTCGATAATTAAGTAAAACAATTTACATGTCGGGAGGATCAATTCCTGCTCCCACTTACCCCTTCTCACATTTCATCAAGAACAGAGGGTAAAAAAAAATAATAATAATAATAACTTATTGATAATGAAAGTAGAATTGGCATTGACCAAAATTTAAAATCTTAATAAATTTGTTCGTGTTAGCGTTTCAAAAAAAAGCTCAAAACTAGCTAGATTAAAAATAAAATTGTACAATTTATATATTCTTTAGCTTTTTTTTAAAAGAAGAAACGCATATTGCTGATGACATGTAATTTCGAGTATTGGTCAGACCTTCTTAATTTTAAAATATAGAAACCAAATTCTGTAAAATCGCAAGAGACGAAGGGGGTTTAGAACAAAACTGATAATTATAAAGTTTATATTTTCGTTTCTATATCAGTAATTAAGAGGTTTGCTGAACATAATAGGTCTAATACTGATTTACTTAAATTTATATACTACAATACTTTTACAATAAACACCTATTAAGGAAGAGTAGTAGTAGTAGTAGTAGATTTTAGGGCAATCAACTTCTAGCTTATTACGCTCTATAAATACCCCTTAATATGTCCACTATAAATCAGTTAATAAAATACAGGAATCAGGATTATTTCGCCCACTATAACTACCTATTAAGGAAGATATTTATGAATATACAAGTACTTATCCTAAGTTCCTCACACGGTCCTCTTTAAATTAGCTTAGATTTAGTATTATTTTATTTTACGCTCATTGCTCTCTCTGGCTTATGACATATAATTCATCATTTAATCCTAATTATGTTCACATTAATGAAATATGGGAAATCTGCTTATTTTACGCAGTCCAACGAGATGGACGTTTGTTTATCTAAGTTAGTGGCTTTTTATCCTGATGGCCTTTTAGTATGCGAATTAACAGATCAAGAGATAGTCTAGAGTAAAGAACTCCCCAACCCATCCAGCCTCAAGCGTACTTATTTCCGAAATGCAATAAACCCCTTAAAAAGTTTAAGATAAGAAAAAATGAAAGCATTTATGATCCCCAAAGATGTAATTTGTTGACGGATACCAATCAGCCCCCCCCCCCCCCCCCCCCNACTGTTAAAAGGAGTGTCTGCAGTAATGTGAGCAGTATGATAGCACAGGGCGAGCCAGGAGCGATCCAGTCTCGTATCCCGGTAGTTCGTAGGCTGTGAGTAGCCTTGTGGGTTCACTACCTCGACAGGCGAAAGAGGGAGAGCTAGGGAACAAATAATAAAAGAACCTAATTGGTTGATAGGAGCATAACCGTAAACCCGGGCTCATCTTCGCTATACGTGGGGCATAAAGAAAGTGGTAGGAGGTGATGGAGGGAAGGGGTGGGAGGGGCTTTATACCCTACTAAAAATCGGGCCCATCCTACCGCTACCAGGGTGAAAGAATACAGCGATTTTATGCCCGGCCTTTCCCTTCCCCCGTCCTTGGATATTAAGGTTTCATCACTAAGATAAGGTAATTTCAAAAAGCACTACTAGAGTTGCCCGGTCAAATGCCAGTGTCTGCGGCTCGTAAAAGTAACTTTTAAATGACACGTAGAATAGTCAATTACTGAAAATGTAAGATCAGCGCAATAGATAATGAGAGCGACTGTTTTTACTAAGACTTTATTAAAATGCGAACTTTAATAATAGGGCAAAAAGGAACTAATCGTTTAATTTTAGTTTTATACTCCTAGAGAATGACAAGGAGTCCAATTACTGCACTGGCCTCTTAAAACACTTTTTCTTAGCCAGAAAATATTACTAAGTCACTTTAGTAAGTTTTTATATTCTAATATCAAGTCCGTCTCTTTGTAAAGTTTCTGTTTTAAAGGGATGTTACTTCCTAAACTGATTCAAAATTAAGTTGATCAGTTCTGATTTCTTGTAGATTCCTTGGATGCATTAAATTGCGTCCCTTATTGCACCTGAACTCGACCACTTTACCCTACCTAATGAAGAAAAGTGGTTTCAGAATGTACAGGATAAAGTCTGAGTATATGAGAAGAGCAAGAATACGAAATAGCAAAAGCTCTAATTAACCTTATCGCGATAAAAGTTGTCTGAACTAGTAAACATCTTTAGGACAGAATTTTTATTGGAATGACAAGTGAGGGTGAAAGAATACGAAACTATTTTTGTACGCTGTACTGATCGCATCATCAGCTGGCAATATTATTATCATTTTGAAATTTACTGGGCCTTTATAGTTTTTAGGAATAATTAAAGTAAATGGAGGGCTATTATAAAAGAGAGCATAAGAAAAAGATTTGATTTATTCTTAACATTTATGGTTTTAGGAATGCCTTTATTCCTGGATATAAGCTTGACCATGGTGGTACAAGAGCCCACAGTGCCGGGCTGAGGCTACCCCAACGGACCTCTTTAGCTAAGGAGGCAAGGGCGACTTATAAGGATGCCGCAGTTAAGGGCATCTCCCACATAAAATTCGCATTTTTTTTTTTTTTGTATTTACTTTACATCTGCTATGTAGAACCAATCATAACAATTGTCTTTCTCAATGAAGTTAAACGATAGTCCCAATTACCGGCATTTTCGGTAAATACTGCATCTGTAATATCTTGACCCCAACAAGCAAGTCATTTAAATATAATTTAATATAATTGCCACTTGCATAAGTTATTTAAATAATTGCCACTTGCATATTGGCACTCATAAAAAAACTAAAAATAAATGTTTCTTAGGTTGACCAAATGATCCAAAATCTCGACAGTAGCGTACAGAACAATATAGCATTCTGTCATCCTTATAATATAGCTCTCCCAAATTGAGTCTTCCAACTCCAAAAACGCCAAATTTGTTACGTTGACCAAAGTACCCAATTCCTTTGAGTTAGTTTACAGAACAATATAATACTCTATCGTTCATACAATTTGGTTCCCTAGCCATTTTTACTAATTTCCTAGCCACCTCATTTCCGTATGAAATCGTTGAATCGACACCTTAGGACTCATACAGGCATTGTTATGTGGAACATGAAATATACATTAAAAGAGATTTTTGTCATTTAACTTTCAAAAGTCTTTATTCAGCAGAAAAAAAAAATTTGAATTCAATTACCTCAATAAACTGACTGATGAATAAAGTGTTGAAATATCTTAGTTACTTGTTCAACAAGTATGAACCACAAAATGTTTCAGTGTCTTTAATGATAATCAATGTGCTTTATTTATAAGAATCAATTTTTTATATTCCTAAAATTCATAATGCGTGGTGGGTGGAGTTATACCAGCTTAAATTTTTTGATTTAAAATTTATAAACAAATAATGTTTTCTACTTTTATATTTCTTGAAGGATTGAAACAACTAAATTAATTTATATCGTGGATGAGAAAAAATCGTATAACCCTACTTACTGCATCGCATGTTACAATTCGCTAGAATGAATGGGATGTCTCAACGTAGGGGGAGAAGTACGTTATATTTATTTGTTATCATACTTTTTCTTTCTCATAAGCCGAGGGCATTTAATGTATGGATTTTACGAATATTCCATCTACCGGGATCATTATCAATAGTTGTTTTTCTCACATCCTATAATCAGCGGTCAAGGCAGCCGTGTGGCCTAATTGATTTCCATTGTTTGGCACAAAAGTGAAAAATGAGGAATTAGAAGAGTAGATATATTATATTTTAAGTATTTTGTCTGTATGTTTTTTTTCTTTATTTAGGTATAAACACGGTCGGTGAGAGGGATAGCGACAGATTTTATTGAATGCATTACGATAAAAAGCTTTTAAACCCATCTGGACTGCACGACCAAAGAATAATGGCTAGGAAAGAGAAGAGGCATTCTGAACTTGGCCAGGAAAGAGAAGAGGCATTCTGAACTTGGCCATCCAAGGAGAAGACTGTTAAAAGGAGTGTCTGCAGTAATGTGAGCAGTATGATAGCACAGGGCGAGCCAGGAGCGATCCAGTCTCGTATCCCGGTAGTTCGTAGGCTGTGAGTAGCCTTGTGGGTTCACTACCTCGACAGGCGAAAGAGGGAGAGCTAGGGAACAAATAATAAAAGAACCTAATTGGTTGATAGGAGCATAACCGTAAACCCGGGCTCATCTTCGCTATACGTGGGGCATAAAGAAAGTGGTAGGAGGTGATGGAGGGAAGGGGTGGGAGGGGCTTTATACCCTACTAAAAATCGGGCCCATCCTACCGCTACCAGGGTGAAAGAATACAGCGATTTTATGCCCGGCCTTTCCCTTCCCCCGTCCTTGGATATTAAGGTTTCATCACTAAGATAAGGTAATTTCAAAAAGCACTACTAGAGTTGCCCGGTCAAATGCCAGTGTCTGCGGCTCGTAAAAGTAACTTTTAAATGACACGTAGAATAGTCAATTACTGAAAATGTAAGATCAGCGCAATAGATAATGAGAGCGACTGTTTTTACTAAGACTTTATTAAAATGCGAACTTTAATAATAGGGCAAAAAGGAACTAATCGTTTAATTTTAGTTTTATACTCCTAGAGAATGACAAGGAGTCCAATTACTGCACTGGCCTCTTAAAACACTTTTTCTTAGCCAGAAAATATTACTAAGTCACTTTAGTAAGTTTTTATATTCTAATATCAAGTCCGTCTCTTTGTAAAGTTTCTGTTTTAAAGGGATGTTACTTCCTAAACTGATTCAAAATTAAGTTGATCAGTTCTGATTTCTTGTAGATTCCTTGGATGCATTAAATTGCGTCCCTTATTGCACCTGAACTCGACCACTTTACCCTACCTAATGAAGAAAAGTGGTTTCAGAATGTACAGGATAAAGTCTGAGTATATGAGAAGAGCAAGAATACGAAATAGCAAAAGCTCTAATTAACCTTATCGCGATAAAAGTTGTCTGAACTAGTAAACATCTTTAGGACAGAATTTTTATTGGAATGACAAGTGAGGGTGAAAGAATACGAAACTATTTTTGTACGCTGTACTGATCGCATCATCAGCTGGCAATATTATTATCATTTTGAAATTTACTGGGCCTTTATAGTTTTTAGGAATAATTAAAGTAAATGGAGGGCTATTATAAAAGAGAGCATAAGAAAAAGATTTGATTTATTCTTAACATTTATGGTTTTAGGAATGCCTTTATTCCTGGATATAAGCTTGACCATGGTGGTACAAGAGCCCACAGTGCCGGGCTGAGGCTACCCCAACGGACCTCTTTAGCTAAGGAGGCAAGGGCGACTTATAAGGATGCCGCAGTTAAGGGCATCTCCCACATAAAATTCGCATTTTTTTTTTTTTTGTATTTACTTTACATCTGCTATGTAGAACCAATCATAACAATTGTCTTTCTCAATGAAGTTAAACGATAGTCCCAATTACCGGCATTTTCGGTAAATACTGCATCTGTAATATCTTGACCCCAACAAGCAAGTCATTTAAATATAATTTAATATAATTGCCACTTGCATAAGTTATTTAAATAATTGCCACTTGCATATTGGCACTCATAAAAAAACTAAAAATAAATGTTTCTTAGGTTGACCAAATGATCCAAAATCTCGACAGTAGCGTACAGAACAATATAGCATTCTGTCATCCTTATAATATAGCTCTCCCAAATTGAGTCTTCCAACTCCAAAAACGCCAAATTTGTTACGTTGACCAAAGTACCCAATTCCTTTGAGTTAGTTTACAGAACAATATAATACTCTATCGTTCATACAATTTGGTTCCCTAGCCATTTTTACTAATTTCCTAGCCACCTCATTTCCGTATGAAATCGTTGAATCGACACCTTAGGACTCATACAGGCATTGTTATGTGGAACATGAAATATACATTAAAAGAGATTTTTGTCATTTAACTTTCAAAAGTCTTTATTCAGCAGAAAAAAAAAATTTGAATTCAATTACCTCAATAAACTGACTGATGAATAAAGTGTTGAAATATCTTAGTTACTTGTTCAACAAGTATGAACCACAAAATGTTTCAGTGTCTTTAATGATAATCAATGTGCTTTATTTATAAGAATCAATTTTTTATATTCCTAAAATTCATAATGCGTGGTGGGTGGAGTTATACCAGCTTAAATTTTTTGATTTAAAATTTATAAACAAATAATGTTTTCTACTTTTATATTTCTTGAAGGATTGAAACAACTAAATTAATTTATATCGTGGATGAGAAAAAATCGTATAACCCTACTTACTGCATCGCATGTTACAATTCGCTAGAATGAATGGGATGTCTCAACGTAGGGGGAGAAGTACGTTATATTTATTTGTTATCATACTTTTTCTTTCTCATAAGCCGAGGGCATTTAATGTATGGATTTTACGAATATTCCATCTACCGGGATCATTATCAATAGTTGTTTTTCTCACATCCTATAATCAGCGGTCAAGGCAGCCGTGTGGCCTAATTGATTTCCATTGTTTGGCACAAAAGTGAAAAATGAGGAATCGGAGAAAAAGTCTTTAATAAATTATAAATAAAAGTTACATGCGGACGGGTAGGTGGATGTTGGGAGGGTGAAAGGAAGGGTTGGAGGGGGGGGGGGGGGGGGGGGGGGGGGGATGTCGGGGAACGGTCCATTTACTAATGTAAGACCGACAGGGGCAAGGGAGGGGGGGTTCCTTTTTCGCCCCCACCCTCGGCCATCAACCAACCAACAGAGCAGCCCTTTTTAAAAACCCAGAGCAGATAAGCCTCACTCTCACTCCCTCTCTCACTCTCTTTCTCACCATCTCTTACTTCCTCTCGCTCTCTAGCTTTGCTTTTCCCGTTCGCTCTCTCGCTCCTTTTTTTACCCCCCTTCAGAGTCCTGTCACCAAGGAAGGGCGGTAATACATTGCGCCCTAGGGCGGTTTTAATTTTACAGGAATCGTTCTTGATTCAAGGGCCGATATCCAGTGAGATGGGAGGCTATAGGGCTCATCAGAACCTTATCCGGGTTCCCCCAGACTCTTTCATTTTCTCTTCTCATCTTAAATTTTCATTAGTCCCTTGCTAATTCAATACCGAAAAGTTTAAATGGAATGACCAGGTCCGAATGTGAGACGGCGAGAAATAATAACAGTTAATAACAAGTTTATTCGGTAACAATAAATAATAAAAATATATTCATACAAAACATTAAAAACTATAATGGAATAATATATTATCATTATTATCAAGTTGAGATGTATTTGCTAGAAATAAAAAGTGTGTCATCACTGGAGACCTCTTTTAACCATAGTTACAAAACTATTCGATTTGGCACTAGCCTTTTACTTTTTTTTATTATTCTGCATCGACTTATTACTTAGGCAATAGAAAAACTTGAAATACATTCAGGATTTATATTCTTTGAAATGTACTTAAAGCTTTTTTTTCGCGATTAGTGGTCTTCTTATTATAAAAGATAGTAAACTAAAGATAAAGATATGGACTCTTTATAAATACACAAACTTGTTAGTATATACATAATGTGTATNACAGAATAACTCAACCTTTAGCCGGTTTTATATATATATATATATATATATATATATTTAGCCCTATATGTCATAAAAAAAAATATATGAGAAAATACGTCATAAAAAAATATTCCTTCGTCTAGTGACCTTCACCTAGATTATCATTTCAGATTTTTCTACTGTCACTACGGCATCCTAGCAGGTGTTTGTCATTGCAGATTGCATCTGGTCACCTACTGAAAAAAAGATGAACCTAGGGAATATGGTCGGATTTTAATCACTGAGATCAATACTCATTAAAGCCTATTCTAACCAAGGCCATCTATTAAACTATTATTTCTATCTATCCCAAATAAGACAAATTGAATAATTATAAACTACTGCTCTGAAGAGAAATCGATATACTAAGAAAGCTGAAACCTACTTTATATCCATAGCTGATACTTGTCTATTTTTGTTTAAAATCCATAAACCGCATGCTTTTCATCAAACCTTTAATAAAATTCAATATTTTCATTTATAAATCATTTGCATACGATGCAACAAATTAAAATAACAGGCATCAAATCGGACTGTGGTCCGATTTTAACAATAAATGAACTTGATCTTTAAAGTTAATTTTTAAAGTTATTGTTAATATAACCCTCAAGTAGGAAAGTAGATGTCAAAAAGAATAAGAAAGTGATAGACCTTTATAGATAGTACATACAGGGTGTTCATTCTTAGGACGGACCACACGCATTTCTTGCTAAAAAGATTGATCTGAGCATAAAATGCAATAGGAAAAAATAGTAGTCCGTCAGTTTTAGTTTCAGTTACTGTAAAGCATGCGCACCCAAAAGTAGGGGTTTTCCAGAAGACCCCCAATTTCATTTACATTTAACATAAAAGTTAAAAAGAAACCAAAATTCGTAGTTCATTAACATGAAAAATAGAGATGCTTGGTCATTTCAACACTTGACTAGGAAAGTTGAACGACTTTCAAACTCCCCTCTCGGCCTTCCAACCAATTATTAATTATTATTATTTTAAATTTCAAAAATAAGGTTGGATAAATCTTGCTTATGTTCATATTCATTGAAGTATGGGAGGATCTCAGATCGGGAATGTACTATAAAAATCTTCTTTTTTTTTTAAAGTTACATTTTCACAAAACTCTTATTAGTCATTATGCTAGTAATAATGAATTTAGCACTTTTAAATCAAATAAAAAACTACACACACATATACATTACTTAATTCATTAACTAATAACTTAATAAATTTACTTAGCTCGTAGTTAATGCAATGCATATACTTTCAGTACATGATGGCATGTCTTTATTCTCATTTTATATTTTACAATATCGCACAAATCCGCGACAAGAAAGTAAAAGAAATTGTAATTACCACGTTTCTCGGTTTAATGAAAAATATAATATGCCGGAAAGGAGGAAAAAGTGAATGAATGCTTTAATTGTAAAGGCTGAAATGGAACATTATATTAAAAATTATAAAAAGGCCTAAGGATATAAAGGTCCACTGACTGAGCTGGGCTCCAGGACGACTCAGAGAAGAAAAGACAAAAAAGCAACTCATTACATTCTTACATACTTTCATGCGTTTACTTATAAATAAATATTATCCTTAATGAGAAGTTTTGGTTTAATTATTATAGAACTTGATATATTATGTCATGATAAATCAATTAATATATAATTTTTTCTACACTGTTCAAAAATGTCTTTGAAGTTTGAAATATCTATAAAAATATGTAAATTTGTTGACCGTCAAGCTATATAAAGAGAAGATTGTCAGGAGTTCAGGTCTTGTCAACTACCAAAACCGAATTCCTGATAATCTTCTTTTCATGGAAATAATTATATTTTTAATTTAAAATATAATTAAAATCCATTCAGTAAGCAGTTCTACATGTAAGAAATAATAAGAATTTATATTAAGAATTAATACCTTACGTTACTATTGCATTCCAGATTATATTTACCAATAAAAGCCTGCCCAGGGATGGACTCGTTCCACGACGACTGACAAACAGTATCATTCGCTCTCCGCTAAGCCGTAGGACTTTTATCTGGAAATATTTGGTTTTAAATTAGAACAAAATCCTCTTATTTAACAGATAATTGTCGATTAAGCTGTAGTAAATATTCAATGGAATGAATGAAAAAACAAGTCAATAATTCAAAAGATTAATTATCATCAAGGTTATCGTAAAAAATATTGGATTCCGAAATGTAGATTGTTATCTGAACATATATGATTCTTCATTGGACAGAAATCAATTGATTAAGATGTAGCAAACATACATATACTAGATTGACTGTAAAGACTTTTCTTTGATATTGTTCGCAGGTGTAACATTCGTGACCTGTGAGTACGAATTCCAAGATGAAGAGGACACTTCCTTGAAATAATAAATTCCAGAAGTATCTAGTCTGTTTTTAGTGGACTACTTAATCTATAGTGGAGAACCTTTGTTAAACATATAGAAGTTTTTGGTTCAGACAAGTACTTTCAAGAAGCTTATCATAAAATAGTACAAATTCCATGAGCATGATTCCAAAGTAGCCCATAGGCAAGGGGACTATTGATTCAGCTGTAGGAAACATTCATTAGACTGACAGTAGAGGGAGAGCCCATTGTTCGGAGAGGCAACATAAGTTATATTTTAGTAAAATAATCTCCAAAACGATGGAGCCATTTGTTAGGAAGAGACTAGTATTGTATTAAAAAGGAGAAGCCCCCCCCCGGTCCGGGACACCTTAATCCTCCCCTCTGTTCTCTTCAAATGTAATGAAGGATGACCCTCGAATTTTGATAAGCTCCACGAGCGAGCAAAACAGATCAGCACTTTAATTCGCCCGCCCTTATCTGATAATAGAGCCTAGTAAAACATCAAAAGGATTTCAACAAAAATATAATTTAGGATAATAGCAGAGATATTAATGGAATTCGTGATAACAACATTATTAGTTCAATTTAATATAAATTGTATAAATAACACATTTTTATTTTTACTTTTTTTTTTAATAAACATTTATTTATTTATTACATTCTGTTAAATAAAAAACATTTTGTAAATTGATTAAAATTAAATTTAAAATGACATTCTATGTCAATCACATGAGGAGAGAAGGTGACCAATGACACCACTCTCAAATTATTTACAGACTATGTCCCCAGGAGGTCACGGGGCCATCTTCGAATCGACTGATAAGACTAAGTC
>KZ807073.1:131155-148899 GCA_000696205.2 Oncopeltus fasciatus
CCCCCACCCCACCCCCTTCTCATTCGCCCAAAAACAAACTAGGCAGGCTGTAATTATTTAAACGACACCGAGATGAGCTGGCTGTTAGAATAATAACACCGAAGCTATGTTCGTCAGAGCTATCCGCTGAGTTGGGGTTACAGTGCAGCAGTCTAGAGTCCCTATCAGATTTAATAAAACAACTTAGGGGAGAGGTAATTCAGTATTTCCCTGAGCTCACCCATGTCGGCTCTCAAATGTAAACAGAAGCAGTAGAAAATGTTGCAATTATAAATTCTATTGACATAGTAAAAAGACTATATAGAGGTACTAATTACTTTCCATACACTGTTTTCATTCAAATGCTTCGCCCAAATACTTACACTAATTGACTAAAATGGGATTTTATTACGAATGAAAACATTTCAACCAGAATTAGCCGAATTATATGGAGAGATCCATGCTAAAGAGATGAATGGGATACTACATGGGCAGGGCGAGTTGGATACCAAGAGTGAAATGGCTGGACAAAGTGACTGCAGACTCAAGGAAGCTACTCGATAACACACACTGGAAGAAGGCGCACCGCGGTAACTGACGAAGGCTTTTGGGCGAGGTCCAGATTTGCACCCTAGAAGAAGAAGAAGAAGAAGAGAGAAAAATGTATGAATGACAATTAGAAAATCATTTATATATGACCTAAACATTCATTTTGATACGCTGTTTAGCAAGGTGAAACTATAATACCACTAGCTCGGTTTCCTCGAGAGAATTTCTTTAAAAGCCTATCTATATCTAGGATAAAATTTATGTGTAATTGATAATCTGTGTGTATCATAATATATAGCAGAAACTCAATCTTGTACACAATGTAGTTTATTACCATGGCTTGCGTTCAGCATGCATAAATCTTTTCAATATTATGGTCAAGAAGCAAATTAAAATACCACTAAACCATATAGCTTTCTCTTGTTGAGCATATTCAATTAATCTTATTATTATTTTCAACTTCAAGTCAGTAACATCGGGGCGTGTATCTTCCTTTATGCTAGCAAATCATGAAATATCGTGTGTTCGACACATGTTCGTGGCACTGAAGCCTACTCGGTTCACTCGACTGATATAAGCAATAGAGGGAAAGAAACTGGTTGTGTAATGGCACGTTCCTCGGCGGTTTTGCCCCGGTTGAGGCCTGCGGTAGTGTGTTGGCCAGGAACTATCAATATACAGCAAAAAAACAAGTAGCTAATTGTTGTGCCCTGTGGCCATTAGAAAGAATTAGTTGCTAAATTCTCTCGCCCAGAGAAAAAGTGATCCGAAGACTTTCAAGCAAATGGGTCAGAGACATGAGATAACAACACATCATAGGGGATATTTGGCTTAGAGGTAAGGGTGGGGAGTTGTTTATGAATTTTAATTAAGGGTTGACGAGGACCGCTGGGAGGAGAGAGGGAGGACGTAGGAAAGAGGGAGTGGGGTTGAGAGCCCCGAGGTTATAGAAGGAAGGGGGGGGGGGAGCCAAGGGACGGGCATCCACGATTAATAACTTTGATTTATAGTAACACTTAAGGCGGTCCTAAGGGCTGGCTCGCTCTTCATTGTCCCCCCTAATGCAGTGTGCGGATTATCTTCCCCGATGATAACAGCATATGGAGAAACTTGGCAATTAGAACTCCAGTGCTCCCCGCATTTCTATTGGCAATACGGACGTTATTTACCCAGCGCTTCTTTCCGAGGGACTGCTAAGCCTATATTCTATAGGAGCTCTCCCTTCTCCGCAGATCCACTCCTCATATCTCACCAATAAACCCACTTCTCTTCTTTTCCTTCGCCACTTTCCTTTCATCGGTGGCTTAAGGATAAGATAAAAGGGAAGAAGTGCCATTTATTACTCCTTATATTGCTACTCTCAGCCTAACTTCCCCTATAGAGGACACTATTAAATGATCTAGACCTTACTCTGATTTTAGCCTTTCTTTCATTTCATCTATTTGTGACAATAAAAGTAAGTTTTCATTTTAGCAGTATTATCACATAGACTATAATAACCAGATAACCGACAAGATACAGCTGAGCTTTTGGTAGGTGGCCAGTAGTAAACAACTACAACTTACTCTCAGAGTAGCTAGCTACCTTGGGGTTCCAGGGTAGCTCAGGGGATCCATTCGGGTCTCGCAATCCTGGGGCTGCCGATTCAAATCCAGCCCAGAACAAGCTTTTGGGCGTGACCCAAATCATATATGTTCAGATAGCAACCTGTAAATAGCCCCTTTTTTCATGACCCTAAGTGATTGAAAGGGAGGCTAACATTTAAAAATAAAATAAAAACAAAATAAATACATGAAAAAAAAAATTTCAAAAAAAAAAAAATTCTTACTTCTTAAACAATTAATGAGAGGGAATAAAATAAAAAATCTAACTGTCCCAGCCAGGAACAGTTCCTGGCTGGGGCAGATAGATTTTTTATTCTATTCCCTCTCATTAATTGTTAAAAATTTACGTGGGATAAACCACAACCAAATAAAATATTTATTCTTACTTCTTGTTCCACTAACGGGTCATGTTCTACCGATAGTCAGTAAGAGATCAGTTACAGTTTTATGTTCTGTTCTTTACTTTCTTTATATCTGTTTTTTAATATATTTTGCGCGTCGACTGCTGAATATGTGTTCTATCTTTACTTTACACAATAAAACTCAATTATTAATAATTAATTCAACCCAGCACAAATAATATTGCTCTGGGTCAATTCGACCCAAGATCATTAATTAAATGTTATTTATAGTTATAAAAAATACAAATATATCTTCTTGATTGTCCAATTTTCTTATAAAAAAATTTTCTCGTAAGTTAAATGTTAAAAAAAAAAAATATATGTTTGTATTAAATTATGTTTATATTGATAAGCCGTGCGCCCTATTTTTGATAGTTATAGAATTTTTGCTCAGTCCCGGGTTCATTCCGGTTAGATAGTTTCTTTTGAAGAATAATATATGTTTTAAAAACTATTTCATGACTATCACTAGTGCTTAAGAGCATTTAAACGTAAAGTGTAACAATTTATTTTTCTTAATTTATCTTAACTCCTTTAGTTAATTTATATATTCATCTTCCTTAAATCGCTTGATAGAAATTGGATTGATGTAATGTAAAGCCTATTTTTATAGAATATGGTCCGTTAAAGCACTATAAAAAAAAATAGTTTGGATTATAGTTGTAAGGGGTCTTGTGGAAAAACTCATTTGCTTGGTAAATTTAAATTTTAAATAATTTTATCTTTCTCTTAAAGTATTTTTGTTTCTTTAACAGGAGATCCCTATTGAGCATTTAAAAAGTATACATCGTGTCAGTTTAAAGATTTAAAGAAGTTGAAGGGCAAACATGGATCTGGTAGTACATAAAACTGTGTCAACGATGAGTAAATTTTAGTCTATAGAGTAAAAAGTTCATGAATAAATTTAAATTTCGAGTTATCATATGTTTTCGAATAGAACCTCTCTCGGAAGTATAAGTGCGGGGAGTTGGAGAGATTATCTAGCCGGCATATTTGCCCGGAAAGCAGGAGACCCGGGTACGAGTCCCGGCTGATGTAGTAAGATTTTTTTTATTCCAACTTCCTTGCACTTCTTGTATAAAAAGGTTTTTATTATTGCCAAGGTTTCGACTTAAATTACAGGCCCTTTCAGGGTAATGGGGGTTATGGAGAGTTTCCTGATTTTAGGTAACAGATTCAAGACCTGTTTTTTTATTTACAAATTACGTAGTTTTTATTTATATAAATACCAAGGTCGAAAATCATTCCTCATAAAGTTCGACGGTCAACTATTTACAAATTCATATTTAAATATCTACAATGAGGGGATTTGACTAGATTACGCCTTCCCTTCTTGACGGATTATTTTTTTTTTCTTTTTGCAGGTCCAATGATTCGTTTCTAAATTCACCATATTTTCTGAATACTCTTGACATGGCTATCAAAAGCAGGGTTTTACCTCTCCTCTCTCATCTCTTTATTCAGGGGAAATTAAAGCCCAAGGGCCTGTACACTTACTTTGTGAGCTGTCATTCCGCAAGTTCGGTACAAGTCGGACAGGTTGCATATCAAAGAGGATCCTTTGTGTCCACACTCTTTCTCCTAGCCTTCCTCATTTTTCCCTTTATTTACTAGTAATGCACGCTCAGCGAAGCGAAATAATAACGTCATTCCTTGCGATGAAAAGAGCCTTTGACAAACTTACTTTCATTTATATACGCATCTATTAACATACACTTACAGATAATAATCTGTTTCCTTTTGCCGGTTAAAAAGAAAACTCTGCAAAAAAAACAATAACTTAATGAAGTAAGAAACCTTAACAATGGTTAACAAACACCTGATGGCATTGAAGCTTGCATTGGACAGGAAGGGCGATAAGCATTTCTTGGCTATGTCTTCTCATATACTTTACTTAATTTGTCTATGAAAAAAAAAAACATGAAATTTTAATAAAATCGTTTTATTAATGATTTATTGTTAAATAGCGTAAACTCGATACAACGGGGTAAATGAATTTCCGTGATTTGGCAGGTGGAGTTTATTCAAGCCTCAAACATAGAATGTCAAAAGATTAAAATTAAAGCTAAGAAAAATGCTTCATGTGTCTTTGAAACATTCTTAATTTTTCTTAGATGATTTTAGTTGGGGTTCGGTCAAGGTAGATCAAAAAAACACAAATTTAAAAAATGTATTTTGTGTATTACATTGCAAGCCATCTTCAGGGCTATCATGAAGATGAGAGAGGACGTCCTGTCCCTAAGTTCACATTTATTTATTTATTTACAAATATTCTAAATTTTTTTTTTTATTAATGAAGAAAAAATATAGACCTGTATTTTCCCATTAAATTTATTTTAGATATGTTTTACGCCAATTATAGTACATTAAGTATCAATAAGGACAAATATTGTTAAATAAATTTATAATGTTGATTTTAATGTTGTCATTTTTTTTAAATAGGTAGAATTTAACTGCGTGTTAGTACAAATAATAATGTAATATGCGTCCTTTTGACGATTCAATTATTAAGTTGTTATTAAGTACTCGTACAACCCAATCAATACAACACAATCCAGTTAACGACAGAACGGACATAGAACAAATTTCTTCAACTTATTCAAACATTTTCAACATTCTGAAAAACCATTAGCCCTCCTTCAAAATAAACCTGTCAAACATTTCTCCTAGTTCCCAAAGTTACTTATCCGCAATAATGCCCTACCTTTTTTCTTTTATTGCCCCTTTTGAAGCAGGCCGCTCTCCCTTGATACTTACCGCCTCTTACCTCTCACCCTTCCACCACCCACGGCGCCCATTTAAAAAAAAAATTCTCACAATTTTCAAAACCTTTCCACTCAGTCATGAAAATGTGATCTTGGGGACACGACGTCCCCTCTCGCCTTTTTGATAGGTAAGTGTGGTTAATTATTATTTTTTTAGTAGTTTTTTTTTTTTTTTTTGAATTTTTCTACAAGTTTACTACATTTATATTGTTGATATCTCATTACATTTAGTTATGGCAATTCTATATTATAATATTGTTAATCATTTAATTTGGAAATGTGAACTTAGGGACAGGACGTCCTCTCTCATCTTCATGATAGCCCTGAAGATGGCTTACAATGTAAGCCGAAACGTCGGCAGATAATTAAAAAAATACACTTTTTTT
Organism: Oncopeltus fasciatus; assembly: GCA_000696205.2. Lineage (NCBI taxonomy): Eukaryota > Metazoa > Arthropoda > Insecta > Hemiptera > Lygaeidae > Oncopeltus > Oncopeltus fasciatus. The sequence goes on from KZ807073.1 coordinate 136,840, forward strand.
TTAATTTGTATTTATTTGGATCTACCTTGACCGAACCCTAACAAAAAAACATCTAATAATAATATCTGCGGTCAATGAAACTTTCCATTTGAATAAATACTACTGTTTTGTTTGATGTATCTTCAGTCATGATCTAGTTATCTGGTTAAAACTTTTGTGTTTTAACTCTCAAGACTGAATCTCTGTCTAACCTCTTCTCACAACTGTTTTGTGTTGACGTCTATAAATTTATATTGTATTTACACTTCGTGAAGAAGCTAAGGATATTATTGTTTCCATTTATTTACTACTTGTAAATTACCAAAGACATTTGACACAAAGAGGAAAGATCGTCCCTCTGATTTAGGCTGTCAGGACAGGAGATGTTGAAGCCCTTTGAAGGCAGGTAGAGTCGGATATCCACCTGGTAGGACTCGCAGACATATAGACTGGAAGGAAGCCAAGGGAGTGGTTCTCTATCCGTGTCTAGTCCTCTCGGTGAGACAGCTGTCATTGATTTAGTGACTCCTTGAACGGGGACGCTGAGTGGAAGGGCTCAAAGTGAGGGATCAAAAGCCGCTTTACCACAAGCTGACGTTTACTGGGAGGCCCTCAACCATGCAAGTCCAAACCGAATCATGCTCACCACATCACTTGTAAATAAACGTTTGTCCTCGCTAGTCCGGCTAGGAGTGACAGTAACTCTGACTAAATTATATTATATTCATACGATTCGTATCGGCAAGCTTTCCTGAAAAGGTAATGAGAATTTCATGTAATAATAATAATGCAAGCAAGAAAACATTCCCTTGTCAGGATTCCGAGGTCGAATTTACATTTTTATGTTAGATAGAAGTATAGCTATTCTGTAAAAAAAAAAGGCAATATGGGAAAATCGTTGTATATTGTTCATAAATCCTTTCTAACGGCTTTTCATAAGATGTCGCTCTGTAGTGTCTATAGCTTATCGACAGATTTCTTATAGGGAAATCAAGATATTCACCATAGTAAGCGACTTAAGAAAAATTTCAATGATTTTCACAAGCTTAAAATGAAGATGCTAAAAATTTTCCCGTTAAAATTTAAGTATATATGTGTGTGCAATATTGAAAATTTTTGCATACAATTGGATGAGTTCGTTAATGGACCCAAATCGGTCATAGGGGGGAGGATTAGAGGAGGACCAAATTTTAAAATCGTAATATCTTCATTGTTATTAGCTATATAAAAAAAGTTTTCTTAAAAAACGATTGTAGAAAAATATATTTAAGGCTCTAACATTAATTTATAGACGGAACCGGCAATCTAATTTAAAAAAGTAAACAAATTCTATATCTACGCTTTTATTTGTAAGTATTTATTACCACTCAGTGAATAAGACCAGTCAGTGTTAAGCTAGTGTTAGTGGCAGAGCGTCAGACTGGCCCTTGAAGTGCTTGTTACAGTGAATGTTAAGTGACAGTAATTAGCATGTTCTACTGAAGCCTCATTGTAAATAAGCACATTTAATTCATTTATATATATTTGTTAATTAGCTGTAAGTTATATGTATTTTATATTTCTTAATTTATTTATTAGTTAGTAAGGGCAGTAGGTTGTATTGTTATCATTAGGTTTATATATGTTTCATAATAAATTAACTTCAATTTATCTTAGTTCTCGATTATTATCGACTCGTAGCTTATTACAATGTTATGTATATTAAATAAACTCCCATTTAATTTTTTTTATAGTTTCTTGTGTAATTTTTCTTTTCTTAGACAGCTAAAGCACAGAGAAAATTGTTATATTATTTAAGATGATGTTGGAATTTATATTGAAGTGAGGACCGTCAACGACTTTAATAAATTCTATTTACGAAATATCGAACTGGGAGGAACTCCTTAAAACTTACAAGTACCCAGAGGTAAATAATTAAAGACGGTTGAACTCTTCTAATTAATCCGGCGGAATACTAATTCGCCACCACTAATCTCGGCAGCAGAAGGAAACCGAATTTCCATTCCCGTCCATCCCCTAAATTTTATTCGGCTGAGAAGGAGAAACGTGCCCGGATATTAGATTATCCAAGAGAACCTAATCTCGTAGAGGAATCGATTATTCATTCCGAAAACCCAAAACCGGGTTGATTCTATAACGAAGTTTCTGGTTTGAGTATAAGGTGAGAATGATTTAAAGGGCTAAGATATCCTTGATGAGAAATGCCGATTTCCCTGGAGGGAGCCAGGGAGGAGATAATGCCGGGGGTAAGGGTGTTGATTCATACCCCTGGCGAGTGTTGCCTCGAGTACTCACCCCCGCAACGCTCGCTCTTACCCCTACCGACATTCGAAAGGCTTTTTCTTAGCTCCAGGGGAATAAAAGTAGAGCGCTGTAAATTATACGGAGGGGCTGCTCCAATATTTCTTCCGTATTTCTTTTACATTTATTATAACACATTGCAGGATTTTACAAAGTCCACCAATAAAATGTTATTAATAAACTTAAGAAACATAGCATTAAAAAGACACCTGAAACAAAGTTGAATATTATCCAGAAAAGACCGGATAGAGATAACTAAGAACAAAGAGTCACTTTTGATAATTAGGAAGGCTTTAATTCTTGTATCTTTATGTATGTTTATGAGTATGGTGTCTACGTACACGCGTGTTGTTGACTAAAGGAAATATATATATATATATATATATATAAAGTGCGAGACTTTTTAAATGAAACAAAGGTTTTTTGATAAAAAGTAATTTTATTTTTCAACATAGTCTCCTTTGAGCTCTATACACTTCATCNGAGAGAGAGAGAGAGAGAGAGAGAGAGAGAGAGAGAGAGAGAGAAGGAAGGAAGGAAAGTATACGTATACAGTTAGAGACAAGAGAAAGTAAAGAAAAGTTGGTATTGAAGAAGATGTCATGATTTACTCTTAGTGAAAGAGGAATGAAAGGAAGGAGAATATAATAGAGCAAAGTAACTATTATTTAATAAGTACACAGAAAGGGAGCTTGATGATTGGGGGAATGAACGAAGTGAGGAAGGCACGAGTAGTGAATTTCTGCCTATATTTATCTTTATGAAGTAGGAAGTTTTAGAGCCATAATGAGAATAGAGATGGAAATAAGGAGAGTATTACAGGACATGAATAATAAAATAAAGGTGGAAGGTTGTCAGAAGAAAAGGAAGTTAGAAGCAAGATGTGAGATGTGGAATCGATGGGTAGACCGAAAAAATAAGGAGAGAGTGGGATTAAAGATAAAGGAGATAGCAAGCATTGAAAGTGAGAGGACAGGAGGGAACAAGAGGGAGATGAAGGCATGCTTCCTAAGGCGCGAAAGGAACAGATGAAGGGCGAGAAGAACGGAGGCAGCGTTCGGTGGGGAGAGAAAGGTAGTTGAGGAAGAAATATAAAGTTACATGTTGTCTCACGCCTTTCAAATTTACGTTCAGTTAAATAAAAGGAAGTCATAACTGCCGTAGAACGTTACGCTAGGTGTTAAAGAGCTCAGAATTGATTTATGGATCTCAAAATAGAAAAGACATATCCCGTGGACACTAAATGTTCTCAGAGCTAGTCAATATTGCACTAATATCAAAGTAAAACATTGCTCAGTGCTGTGAATCAATTGCTTGCCACTTTAGTTGATTAAATTCAACCCCCCCCCCCCCCAAAGATGGAACTTACATAGAAAGTAAATGGCTGCAAGACCAGTAAAAAAAAAAGCTTATTCCTTTTAGTCGCCTAATCCACTTGAACTAACAAGAATTAAAAAAAAAAAAAATTTTAAATGTTCAAAAGATTTCAGGATCATTTTAATGATGTTTATTACTAATTTTAATTGATCAGGAATCATCAACATTTCTGATTTCTCAAGATACAGAATCATATACTTCATTTCTATGGGAAGAGAGGTATTTGCACAGGAATATAAGACATTATTTACAGGGAAAATACCAAGAGGTGTCTTTGGAGTGTGTGAGTTAGTATATGTGAGCGTACGTTAGAGTGTTTACGTGCAAGAATGATCGTGTGTGTGCTCGCGCGCGTTCACGTCTACATATATTTGTGTCTGTGTGTGTGAGTGTGTTTGTGTGCGCGGGCGTGTGTGTGTGTGTGTGTGTGCATTTGTGGCTGAGTGTGTTTCTTTCAGTGACAATAATATTAAGAAGTAGTTCAATATCTACCCTTTCAATTTGAATTATGTTATTTGATTTATTTACAGAAATTAATGATTATTTTTCCCAACTATTTAAAAATAAATAATATCATTCAGTAATATTGATGATATTACTTTAAAATGCGCCTAAGCAAACCATTTATTTTCCATTGTTTATTTAATTCTCTAATCATTGCCAATAATTTTATAACCCAAAATATGTAAATATAACCAAAATGGTCCAAAATACCGAAATTTGACTTTTCAACGAAGTTACACATGTATGATTCCTTTCCCCGACACTGTGGGCTCGTGTCTCGCCAGGAAAGGGTTTTGTCAAGGAATTAAAGAAGATTAGCAATTTAAATGCGACAAATAAAAACTGGTAATGAAAGCTAACAAGAGAGTGAGAGAGAGTGAGAAGTGGTGGATGGGATGGCGATGAGGGGGAGGGGAGGGAGCGGGTGTGTGAGAGGGAGAGAACTAAATTTTCTCAATATGTTTAATTAATAAATCGCAAAATGGTGGATTACTTCTGAGAGATTGAAATATGAGATGGTTTAGTTTTGTCAATGCTTGGGCGAAATTCCAATATGTTAATTTAGGGAAGGCTGAGAAAGGAAGGGGGCTTAGGGGTTTGCTGGAAGCTAATAAGAGGCTGGTATTAGAGCCTTCCTTCATTAATCTGGCACGATTAGGAAAGGGTCTGATTCATGGAGCCTCCTTATCGAGCCACCAATCACCTTCTCCGACTGAAGGCGAGCTTTGTTTCAAGCTGCTAGTCAAAGAAGGATACACCCAGGAAGAAGGGGAAGATGAGAGAGCCTTCTAATCCCAACTATCACTTTCTTCTCGCCCTACAAGGGAGCTTTCTTATCCCACACCATTAATATACACTCCTTGCCCATTTTTGAAGTTAAGTATTGCAGCTTCAGTAGAACTATAAGCGATGCCCGATTTCCACACACATATATATATATATATGTGTGAAGATCAGCTCTTTATTGGGGGCTCTCGCCNGGGGGGGGGGGGGGGGTCATCTTGAATTTACCGAAGACGGAATGATACTTGTTGCGAAATTATTAGAATAGCTGGTTGTTTGACTCCTCGTCCTTTAAGCTTCAACAATTCAGTGAATCAAAGAACATTTTCATAAACAAACTAAAACATAAATTTTGATTTTTTTAGTTTTGGTAATTGCAGTTACATCACTAACAGATTATATAAAAATTTTTGGACGAACTATATTTTTGACTGCTGTGTAGCATGGATGGAGAGCTGATGACATTATTTTTCCAATTGTTGTGCCATTGTAATATCGTACTCATCACGAAGGAAGACTACTACATGCGGTACGACACTTTATAGAATTAACGGAAGAGCAAAATTTAGTAGATCGAAATTTCATTTAGATGGACATCCATTTAGATCCCACCAAAATGAGCTATTTCCTCTCAATCATTTTTATCTTGTTTCTCCAGTATTTAACAATTTCAGTAGGCCACTTATTATTACTGAGTTTTGCTGCATGTGGTTGATTTCCTCAAGCTCAAAACTCACAATAGTTAAAATTATGTGTATCTAAGAAAATACATTTTGCCTTATTTTAGAAGTTCTGTATTATCTCAATTTAAAATATGCCCTTGACATTTATATAGCTGACTTTACAATACAGGTTAATTTATTTTATACTTTTTTTTATTTATTAGTGTAGCTTGAAATAATTGTCACAATGTAAATCATTAAATAAAACTCATGGGCCTGAAAGAGTAATCTTATATTTTGCTTATTCGACTTTCGCTTTGTTTCTTCAATACATTTATAATTTTATTTATTAAATGTATGAACACTACTATTTTTTCAATTACCTGCCCAGTTTTAAATGATTTTTGGGAACAATTATTTATACGTTAGTATAAATAATTGTTCCCAAAAATCACGTTACTAATTTTATTATTAGGTTCTAGATGGCTAAAAGTATATGTTATTTAATTCCTTGTATAATTAAATTTGTATAATTTTCGTATATAGTTATGAGAAAAATTCATATCTAGACATATATTGATCAAGTGAAACATTTCTTGGTGAATTATTTCTGCAAAGTAACAGTAACGGAGGTGTTCAAATGGAGAGTTTTTTTGACTGTAGATATTATTATTAGATTTTTTTTTGTTGGGGTTCGGTCAAGGTAGATCCAAAAAATACAAATTAAAAAAAAAAGTGTATTTTTAAAATTATCTGCCAACGTTTCGGCTAGGGTAACGGAGAGGATCAAATAGTTTTTTTAATGAAAGGATTGAATCACGATTTTCAATGACTTTCTAAAAGACATTAAATCTATACATTTTTTAATTTTTTTTTTTCAGGAAAATAAACTTCTATAACGATTAATAAATAGTTATACTTAATATAAAATAAATGCATAAAAAGACAATCTATACTTTAAAATTTAATTAATTAATTTAATAAATATAATAAAACTCGTATAATTCTGGGGAAAAAAAATCCCAATAAACCTGGGATGCGCGAAGAAGGAGGAACACAGGCCTCGAATAGAACCATGCCACCTGTTGCAACATAACCTAACAAAGGTACATCTATTGACAATGTTCGTCTCGAGACCGTCTGTCACGGTCCCTCGTGACTCAGAGAGTAAACAGTAGCGGCTGGTAGGCGCCAGGAGTCAGATCCCGCTAATAGGCGGAACTAGGTGAATTACGGTCGGCAGACAGGACTGACCAGTGGATACGAATCGGAAGGAAGGATTGCTTCAGCGCATTGTGCCTGGAGAGGTTCGGCGCCTCCCGTACTCCGTCTCCATCAGTTAACTCGCCGGCTGGACCGCCACTGAAAAGGAAATACTCATAAAGAGGGATTGTTACGTGTCTGTGTTGGTGGGGATTCGAAACTCATCTTCACACGCGCTTCAACCCGTACTGTGTCTCTCACATCTGTTATTCCGCCCGGGTAGGAAACCTTGATTGGGTGTGTCACCAGACGGGCCAATTCCTCCAAGATCTCTCTCTACTAGGGCTCAAAAGGAAGTGTGACTCATTCTCATGCGAGTTACGTTCAGAGAAAATGAGCCCACCTCTAAATAGGGATTTATGTAATTGGACGTTGTTTTATGAGGATCAATCTTGTAAATTATACCAAGATTATCCATTATTATATTACCAGAATATACTGTCAGATCCTTTTTAAAAGTATGACATAACAAATATTAAATTCCCTATACAATTTTTGTGTAGGCAATAAAAGATAAGTCTGGAGGTTCATCTATTCAAAGAGTTTGTTTAAGAAAAGGAAACTTCTTCCTAATTTTAAATGATGACATATAATACTTAAACAAGGCCAACTATATGTGTCTTTCCTTTTAGCCATCCCCAGAAACAGTATTCTAGTTTACATATAAATTTATGCATGTTTTTTGGTTTAAAAAAAAAAAAAAAACCCAAACCCCCCCCNGTAATTTGATTAAAATGAAAAGTAAAAAAAAAAAAAATATGACAACTGAGAGACCAAAAGTATATTTAATTTAATGTGAATAATAAGCAACGTGGTGCCGTAACGGTATGATATTGCAAACCCACGTATTTCTATATCTCTTCATAAACCTAATATTAATAGGCCATGTCTACCCTTTTAAAACAAAATTTTTTCCAAGAATCCTTTCCTCCCTACACAGATCTGAAAGGTAATCTCCAAAAACTCTACATTGTGGACACAAATTTGAACCACTATTGCCCATATCTGAGCAGGCTGACTGTCCCATCTTCGCGTACCTTTAGAGTCATCAAGTGGCTCGGGAAAATATCGTTTACACATATAGCCATCCTCCTGAATAGGACTACTAAAAATTCTAAATTTAAAAAAATCGGAAAATTCTTGCAATTAGTACCCACCAGTTAAACGATCCCCCTCTCATCACATCCTGAAAATCATAATTTAATCGAAACACAAAATTTGGCTCTGCTGAACTAAAAAGCATCAACTGAGCCAGCCACACGGGGGTTTCCATTGCCCCAGAGACGTCCTTATACAAAGCCAAAATGCTTCTTTTCAAATTAATAGTTTTAGGCGAATTTCTTCTCTCAGCCAAACAATTTTACTAACTTAAAGGTAGTAATATTGTACAGTAATCTTCATGGTGCATACCAAGTTTTTCTGTCCATAAATGAAAATTGCTGTCCCTGGAGCTTAAAAACAATTTTTACTGTTTCACGTTAACCCCACTTCTAATGATGCTATTATGCTGAAACAATACAATGGAAGAATCTGAACTTCTTATTTTGATTGTATATGAACAATTTCAAGTAATTTAAATGCAAGCTATGCTTCTTTGTGTTTATTTAATATTATAATAATATGCATATGTGTGTGTTAAAAATTAAAATATATGTAAATTACATCACTGTAAAAAACCAAAACAAAAGTGTTATTAATAGGAATATAAGAAAGGCTGAAGCATCTGTTGACGTGGGTCCTATTTTTGAACTATAAAACCTATGTAGAGTGTGGGAAACAATCTTATACTCATAGAGGGTAAGTATATTAGTTAACATACTCTCATGGGTGTACAACTAACTAGACTATACCATAAATTTTCTATTCCATTATTTTTTTTTTATCAAAAGGCCTCGGATACCATTTACAGTGCATAAACCGACAAGGAACGACACATGATTCTCTCAAACTTCCTTTGGAGAAAGACAAAAAGAGAGTGTTGGAGAATATACAGGAAGGAGGATAGCACAGTAGGAGAGAATCGAATCTGTACGCCTACCAGAGAGAGAGGAAATGACAAACATTGGGGAAGAAGTGAGTGGTGACAACCTTCACGGCACCTTACCGAACCTGGCGCCGAGTACGTCTGCTCTTTTTTCCTTCCTGTGTACGGATACCGAGCATTCTTCTCTGTTTCTTCTTCCCTTATACATTCCTGATTTGGGCTCCCTTCGGCCAAACCAAGGACGAACCTTGGGAGTCTAGTTGCGTAAGATGTCCTCTTGCCCTTTAGTTCACAGCGTCTTTGAAGAAGCACTACACATTTATTTGCATCCCACTTTAAACTTATTACACACAGGATTGGTAACAAACATGCAAGTATTCTACGTGCAATAGACACTTTCCGTACGATGTCACTTCTGCCATTTTGTACTAAACATACTAATTCAGGTATGATTGATTGATTTTTTATAGGTATGTGTAAGTAGCTGAAGAAAATTCGGGTACGAGTTATAATACAATGAATTCATTATAGTTATAATATTGAGATTCACATCGACAGACGGTTCAGCCTTTATCATATTCATTATTTTTTAATATTTTTTTACGGATGATGTAATTTATATATATTTTTTAATGTGTAACACACACATACATATTAATCTATCAGTGAATAAACACACACACACATGTTTTTATTATTATTATTGCATGTGTGTACGACCTAGCGTCTACACTATGCAAACATGAAGGGTTAACTCAAGTCTTTTCGTAGCGAAATTGACAATACATCATTTTAATTCAAAATAAAAAGGATTTCATTAACGAACAAAATCGGACCAACAGAAAAGGGATTTACTTACACCGCAATTGTTAAGTGCAGTTAAAAATTATTCACTTTGAAACCACGAGTCTTAGTAAAATAATTATTTTAGGAGTTACATTTTATTAGAGCATCCAGGAATTTTAATTTAATTGACTAGAAGCCACATTTTATGCTTTTTACGATACATATTTACTCGTGGCCTTTAAATCAAAAACTCAAAATCTGGTTCATATAAATACTGTCGTCAGAGAAGCATAGCTTACATTTAAATTACATGAAATTGTTCATATACAATCAAAATAAGAAGTTCAGATTCTTCCATTGTATTGTTTCAGCATAATAGCATCATTAGAAGTGGGGTTAACGTGAAACAGTAAAAATTGTTTTTAAGCTCCAGGGACAGCAATTTTCATTTATGGACAGAAGAACTTGGTATGCACCATGAAGATTACTGTACAATATTACTACCTTTAAGTTAGTAAAATTGTTTGGCTGAGAGAAGAAATTCACCTAAAACTATTAATTTGAAAAGAAGCATTTTGGTTTTGTATAAGGACGTCTCTGGGGCAATGGAAACCCCCGTGTGGCTCAGTTGATGCTTTTTAGTTCAGCAGAGCCAAATTGAAACTGTTTCGATTAAATGATGATTTTCAGGATGTGATGAGAGGGAGATCGTTTAACTTAGTCAGACATTTAACTATTTAACTATAGGCCAGCTCAGATATGGATATGAGTTGTTTAAATTTGAGTCCACAATGTAGAGTTTTTGGTCAGTGGCTCTCAGTTAACTTTTGCCATGCGGTATGTGGTGGATAAATAAAATGGTATGTTACTTCCTTTGACAGTCTTAAGGTCACCACAATTGGACTATTTGGCTGATCACAATGTAATTCGAAATACAAAAACAATTGTTAAATGATAGAATATTGTTTTTGTTTTTTTTAAAGACAAATTTTAAAAGAAATGGATTAAATTACATACTGAAGTAATTACGCCAAAATTTATTGAGACTTATCTTCATTTGGATTTTTCTACAGTAGTACTCAGGTACCTCTAAACTCTTTTGATTTATTTTGAGGACTTTTTTTACTCTATTAATCCAAAGGATACCATGGCCTTTAATTATTTTGATGGAATACATTTTACTGTGGTACTCCGAAGGTAACAAGACTTTGTTACTTTGATTTTTCTTTTTAGTGCAGTAAACCATAACATAAAAATGCTATTCTTGCCAAGACTTAGTTGTTGTTTTTTTATTCCAAGATAAATCTCAAATTTTTTTTTAAATTTCTCAATATATTTATTTATGAATATAGGTATATTAAAACATTTTATAACAAATAAATGAAAGGTTAATCTGTTTATCTGTTGAATCACGACTGGTGGCGACCGAATCGGATTTTTTTTTTTTTCATTCGGGACACTATTCGAATGGCTACTGCCAGAAGCAATAATCCTCTGCCATCTTTGAAAAATATATTTCGAGCCTTTTTCACACACAAAATGACGTACATGCCCTTCCTCAGGTTTGTGTGAACTTTTTATAAATAATATATTTTACTAAATCCCCAATTTTTAATATTCGCCGTTTATTCGTTTCTCTCATAAGACCTGGAGTTAGTTCCAACAAACTTAATTGTACTATTATGAATATTGGGATACTGCTCTACTTATTTGAAAAAATGATTTCTACAAAACTTCTAATTAATGTTAAATGACACTACTTAGATATAACCCTAAAAAGACTAATTATTAGTACGTTTTAATAATAGTCTTTTTATCTTTTCCAGGGGAGGTCTAATGATCTTGTAAACAAAAGGAGTGGTTTTCTCTGCTCTCACAAACTTTTGTCATTAAGGTCTTCTTTTTCTTTGGATTTTCTTTTGTCTCTTACCTGGATCACGCACACTTTCTCCGGGGACATCTGATTTTTTCGAGGAGACGGGAATAGGAGCAGAACTTCTTTTTTTTTTCTTTTTTTTTTCAATTTAGCACAGAAATTGAAGTAATAACACCAAAGGATGATCCTAGGAGAGCGATTAATTGTACCTTCACCTAGGACTGTATTAACTGAATTTAATACTTTTTGATTAATACATCTGATTCAATAATATTGTTTAACTCAAAATGCGGTCTTTAAGGTGTGCGTGTGTGTATGGAAGAGAGAGTGGGAAATCATACCAGATATTCTATAAAAGAAGACGTCACAGATTAAAATGAGCTTTTTCTTAGATGATTTTAGTTAGGGTTCAGTCAAGGTAGATCCAAAAAACACAAATTTAAAAAATATATTTTTTAATAAAGGATTATCTGCCAACGTTTCGGCTTACATTGTAAGCCATCTTCAGGGCTATCATGAAGATGAGAGAGGACGTCCTGTCCCTA
>KZ807073.1:153847-163879 GCA_000696205.2 Oncopeltus fasciatus
CTAACTATATCTTACAATACACTTGTACGTATAATTATGTGTAAGATTAAGTGTTAATTTTGACCGTGGAGATTATTAGTAGAGAATTTTATGGTGACCGATCAAGGTTGATAAAAAAAAAATACAATTTAAAAAAGTGATTTAAAGCATACGTTAAGATATTTATTATCACCAACTCCAGTTTAAGGATTAGATCTATTAATTTTTATTTAAGAACGAAGAGAGTTATCCATGCCGGAGGAACATCTTTCATGAGCTTGAGCTATGGGTGGAACATCTGAAATTTGGGTAACAATCTTGCTTGCTCTAGAGAATTGGGTATTATTTATAACATTAACTATTGTTAATACAGCTTATGATATAAATATAACTTTACTAACTATACCTTACATCAAATACATGGATATTAGAGCCAAAAAGGTGGGATTTGAGAGAGTAGGAATGTAAAGAAAAATTCGGCTACATATATATTTTCTTTCTTATCTTGAAAGAGTTGGAGGTACAGAGTATTCTTTACGTTAAAAAAAATCTTCATGAGTGAAAAACATGAAGAAACTCATCAAGTATAACTATAATAGCGTCACAGTCCTTCATGATTAGTATAGTACTTGACTTATGGTAAGTACTTCCACGCTTACTGCGAGAACTTTATTGTAGTGAAGTGAAAAGCCATCACTTTTAGCTTTAAAAAATAAAAATATTTCCATGGCCCGTTGAAAGACTTATCAGTGAGACTTTTGCCGGTGTTTCACTCTTTCTGCTTAAGCTACGACCTGACAAGTATATAAAGCCTCCTTGTCTGGCTCCAATGATGATCCACTGCCCTGGACTGACAATAGGACGCATAAAGACAGTGAGCAGTCTGACAATGAGTCCCACGCATATGTCTGTCCGCCTCCAACGGTCGTGTGCCTCTTACCCCCTCGCTCCCAATTAAACCTAAGTAAATCCACCCTCATGACAACGCCAGGTTAGCCTTTTTTATGATTTTCCTTTTTCTTCCTTTTTCTTTTCTCAGATGAATTTTTTTTCCCCTCCCCGGGAAGTGAGAGGACATGCCGGCATGTGAGAGGGAGCAGAGATGCTTTTCATGTCACAGCATCTGTAGACAGTTCACTTCATTGTGTGCCAAATTATATAAATAAAAGCAAATCGTGGTATATTATGTAAGTAAGGGAACAATACATGTGTTATTTTCAATTTTTGTCGGATTCATTATAAGACAAAGCAATTAATCAAATAAATCAACATCTTCATCATGAAAAGATTATTATCATTTATTTATTATCATAAAATTTTAGCCTTTGTTTGTAAAAAAACAATCCACTTGTTTTGTTTTTTTCAATTACCTATGTCTTCTTCTGAAAAATCACTGCAATAAGATAATAAATGGGCTACTTTCATATATGTTTCCTTTTTTTCACGTTCGATTAATAGTTTAGAAAATTAAAGATTGGAATGGTCAGAATTCCGAACGAGGGTGCAAGAGGATTTGCGGAAATAAAATATAATTAGTCTGAAGTCTATTCAAGGGGAGGTTGAAAACGAGAAGGCGTTGCATGGAATTGTTTCCGAGCTTGAAGCGCTGTGCCTTTTGTACACACATTGTAGTTTCATAATCACACTTGTTTTTAGCAGGCAAAATGCCGCCGGGAACCATGTGCTTAGGAACAATTATCCAAACGTACCTTATCAATCCTTCTTTTTCATATGGCTAATTTGCTTCCTGAAGATATTTTGAGGAACAATCTTTATTACCTACTGATGCTTAGTGATCTCAGGATGACGTAGTCATTGAGTTTTAAAGAAGTACCCATCCACTCATCCTCCACTCACGTATCTTCCCCCCCTCCTCAAATGTTTTGTAATGAAAAAATCGAGAGAAATAGGCCGTCAGAACGTTCACAATATTACTGAGTCGATGTGACGTCACAAAATTGATAAAAGTTTCGAAATCGTTGATTCTTTCGATTATTCGCTTTTGCTTATGCCTAGTAATGCCGTCCGTCCCAAAAAATTTAACAGGTTTCAAACACATGGGAATAGGAAATGCAAGGGAGTTCGAAATTCGAATCTTGCTGAGGTAGTAAGATTTTTTTATTCTAACTCCCTTGCATTTCTTGTATAAAATTTAACGTGGGATTAAATACCACAAATGAAATCATTATAAAAAACATATGGGAATAGGTTTCGCAATCCTGACGTTGTGGGTAAAAATCCCGCCCAGGGCAACCTTTTGTCTATAAATAAAAGCTTGTCCTGAGCCATGGGTGTTTAGAATGGGGTTGCAACTTGTAGATAGCCCATCTATCCATGACTCTATATGGTTGAAAGGGATAGCCTCCCTATGTTAGCCACACTTACAAAAAAAACAACATATAAACAAATAGGAACATCGTACAATTATTCTTAGAATATTTAGCTGATGGCTGATGTGTAAAAACAGTGTCGAATTTAATTTTTCTTCGTTCACGTTTTATACTATTTATTTAATACTACTTCATAAAAGCATAATAACTTATTTGATTAAAGAAAGTGAACCTATATTACGCGAAATATCTAGCAAGGCAGAAAGCGCGCATGAGTCATTAAACTGCGTCATCTGAAGTAGTGTGAATGTTACATATTTTAAGATAATATTTATATTTTACATTGTATTTGGAAGTAGAAAACACATAAATCAGACAAAAAATTTGTTTACCAACGAACCGGTTTAACCCTAACTATATCTTACAATACATCTAACAATATATCTATGCCCAATAATATCTAACAATATACCTATACCTAATGATATCTAACAATATACCTATATCTAATTATATCTAACAATATACTATGTTATACTATACCTAACATTTATCCAACAATTTATAACAATAGTCCTAACAATATATAACTAAAATATACCTAATACTTTATATTTAACAATTTAAATTTAAAAATGTATACTTAAGAATTTATATTAATTGTTTTGATACAATCATCGCAAGGACTTGCTGAAAAACTTTGACTTTATGACTGAGCTTTGTGTGACTGTTTTTGGCACCAAATTGATCTTTGCTCTACAAACTACTATACCAGTACAATACATAATAACTGTGTGAAGCTGGGGACTGTTGATAGACCGATAAAGGGGAAGGATTTCCTACATATTGTGATGGGATTGTTGAGCCGGAACTCGAAACGCTTGCCTGACTTCATGTGGGCAAGGGGAGAAAACTCCAAAGAAAGAACCAAAACCAAGTTAGAATTCATTATTCAGTTTCGTTTAGGTGGAACCGGATAGCCACTTCCTCTCTTAGTTACAGCCGAAAAATTACAGGACAAAAACAAAAAATTAATCAGAAATGAATATGAATCTTTTCAGAAAATTTATTTATTTTTATTGGTTTAATTTCTTATTGATTTGGGGGGCATACATTTTTGTGTTAAGTATGTATTCTACTTTCTCCTTGGTTTTGTTCTTCAAGAAAACTTTGATTTTTCAAATTATCCAACTTCCGAGTATCTTATCTAGCTGAAATAAATAGGTCCACTATGAAGTAGAAAAAATAAATCTTAATTACTAATAGTTTTATAATTGAAAAGCAAGTTTGTGAAAACGAACCGTACTAAAATTTTATTAAATTTTTAACATTCTTGAGTTTATCTCTTTTTTAATTTGCAACTTTACAGCTTTCAAACTTGAATAAAATTGATACGATTTTTATTGTTGAATTGGTAATGGACAAATTTATTAGATTACGAAATGATATTTGTAAGACGTGATAGAAAAAATTTGAATGTCTGATTAAAATAAATAAAACTGATTTTGTGAAAGTCATTTAAATTAAATGAATAATTTAAACTTTAAAAATTTTTTAACTTCTATATATTTTTTTAAAATTTACTGTGTTGTAATTGATCGATTGACCATTGAGATGATACTTTGCTACAGATATGTTGTCCAAGGCCACAGTGTAAATACAATTTTCAGTGATCAACGATGATATTGTACTACAAACAAACACATTTAACTGTTATATCGACGTTTTCAGTGAAAATCTGTGAAGTAAGGATATTCACTTCTTGATATTTGAAGGATTAAAAACTAATTTGTAACCAAAGAAGTTTTTATTTGATTAGAATAAAATAAAAACTCTTTTGGTTACAGATTATACTTCACCTCCCAAGACCGAATTCCTGATAATCCTCTCTTCATCAAACTTGATGGTCAACAAATTTACTTCTTTACACGTCGTTATAATAATAATATATAAAAAATTTACTCCTAAATTGATCTATAATTCTCTTTTTAAACATCTCAAATTCACTGTGTAATTACATGCGACGTCCTTGTTTGTCACTTTTAATCTGGTTGCTTTATTTAAGTCTTTAAGGTACGCATCATTTAAAAAAAGGGACAAGTAATGGAACTGAAATGCCAGTAGATAGCTTGTCTTCTTTGGTTGGAATATGTAAAGTATAAAATCCTGTTAGTTGATAAAAATTTGATTCTTCTATAAGCATTGATTTCAATAGCTGATAAATTTGCAATTTTTATCAGCCAACCATTGTAATAGTATTTTTTTCGTCTAGTTTTCTTCATTCACAGACAAAATTTGAATAATTAAGCTAATGAAGCAGTTGCTGACATGAATTGGACACAAAATTATATTATTTTGCTACAGTGTATTACTTTATTTTAATAACCGTAAATTAAACTAGTTTATTTATAGTGGAAAATATAAATTAGGAACAAATATAGGATTAAAGCGACAGAGAGAAGGACATCACGTTTCTGGCTTGTTATTCGACAAGTAATATTAGTATCTATGTAATGAAGCACTGACGAAAAAAATACGCGTCGCCCCGAAAAGCAGAGAGTAAGAAAAATATTTCACGGGACTGATGCCAAGACAAATAATGATGAGCCTGCCAGGTGTCGAATCAGAACTCCATTTACTTGGCCGCATTCTAGCGTTCGCTGCCCAAGCTTGACAACTAGTTCAACTCCATTACAGTGAGGGACAGCTGTCCTGGAATAAGTTTCCACAATATACAAACCCCACCCTGGCAGAGCCGAGATTTTTAAGATGATTAAAATCTTAGTCGAAATTATAGAATGAGAAGAGATTTGGCATTCCCCGTTCGGCCGTATATATAGAGCCGGCTCTCATGGTGCTTTGATGGCAGGAAATCAAAGGAACAAGGGTGATTCTCAAGTGGGATGGATCTTGGTATTAACGGTTCCGCTAATATTTCAGTTTCGGGAATCTAGATGTGGCAGAGGGCCAGAGGAACAGCCATATATTTATACGCGGTGGTCTTGGAAATGGGACTTATTGAAGATAAATACCTTTGTGATGGGTTCCTTGTGAAAAGAGATCGCGGGCTACGCCAAAATGATATTACCAAGGGCGTTCAAATATATCCCACAACGTGCATCATATTGCAACGGATTTCTTAGTGCATTTGGATGGGTATATGTGTGGGTGTGTGTTTGTCAATTGATTGCTTAAAGATACTTAACTCTTCTAAGAAGGTATTTTTGCTTGTAATGTTTCTGATACTATATTTTTAGTAGGTAACCTTGACCGAACCCCAACTAAAATCATCTTAGAATAATATCTACGGTCAACAAACTCTCCTTTTGAAGGTAAGGCTTGTTCATGTTCTACTGTTTACTAAGTTTACTCAAATATAACTTATAGTTTTCGTAAATGTGGATACTCCATAAATAAGTAAATTAATGATTGTTAGTAACATAAATATTATTATTATATTTNTAAGATTAATTATAGAAATGCAGATAAAAAAGTGAATGATGAGTGAATGTAATTTGTATTTTTTTTTCCTTGAACGCAACACTTTGGTTTCATCTTTATGTAATATAAGTTTGTTATATTTTTAAAATAATATATA
The DNA here is from genome assembly GCA_000696205.2 of Oncopeltus fasciatus. NCBI lineage: Eukaryota > Metazoa > Arthropoda > Insecta > Hemiptera > Lygaeidae > Oncopeltus > Oncopeltus fasciatus. Next base: position 159,755 of record KZ807073.1, read on the forward strand.
ATGAAGAACTCCACTATTGAGAAATGCACCCTTTTACTACCCTGAAGTATTTGAAGGAGGAGTTAAATTCCGAGAGACTTAAGGTAAGTTTGCTATAAATTCCACGTTCCCCCTGCCTTCAAAGGGGAGGAACGACCTGTGCTCTAAGCTGTTTTTCATCAAGCCGCCTCTTTTGGAGCTTTGATTCGTGCCCTGATTGAGGCTTCAAATTATAATGCGATGCCTGAATGGGCAGCCTAAAACGTGTTAGACCTCTTGCAGGCCTGAAGAAATCTACGCTTACAAATACCCTCTTGCAGAGATTAATGAACGCGGATTGCATTTGGTTGAAGGCTTTACTTTGGAGTAAATATTCTTATAAAACATATCTGAAATAGAGAAGTTATTTTAAATCAAATGGGCTCAATTTAAATACAGCAGTGGAGTATTTGATCCAAGTGGTTTTTATAACTGGGCCAATAACAAAACAACAACAAAATTCAGATAGATATGTATATAGATATATATGTACATATAGAGTTTTTAACGGTAGAGATTATTAGTAGATATATTCTTTTTTTTGTTGGGGTTCGGTCGAGGTTGATCCAAAAAATATTTTTAAAAAATTTGTATTTTGTAATTATCTGTCGACTTTTCGCCTTACATTGTAAGCCATCTTCAGGGCTCTCATAATGGCGAGAAGGGATGCCGGGTCATCTGGATCACATGTTCATAACTGACAGTCTCCGAAAATGGCTAACAATGTCAGCCAAATGTCGGCAGATAATTACAAAATACACTTTTTTTTTTTTAATTGCATTTTTGGGTTCTACCTTGACCGAATCCCAACAAAGAAAGGAAAGAAAAAAAAATACTTTTTCGTAAATTAACTTTACCTTCATCAAAATTGTATGCAAGTGAAATTGACTGGAAGTGCACAGCAAGCTAAGAATAACAGAATGGACACAAGAGGTAAGCTCACCGGATAAGTTAACATAAAAAATGAATAAGTTATGCTTAGGTATAATAACTCTAAAGGAAGTAAAATGGCTATCTTAGCCTAGAGGGATTTCGAACGATTCATCTTCAGGCAAAAAAAAGAAGGTCAAATTTGACATTAAAATGTCTTTATTATTCAGAAACATGTCCCTTAAAAAATAAAACAGAATACCTTACATAACTGCGTTGCATAGTTATTGTATTTGAGATTGAACTAGTAGATGGGATTATTCATTCTTTACTGTTAAAAAGTTAAGATAGTCATAACTATGGATAAAAATTAAATTGAAGGCACAGAAAGGAATAGAAAAACAACAGCATATGTTTTCAGAAAGACAAATTGGGTATCGGAATAGCGAATTTCTGTACACTTTCGAAGAGCTCAATCAGGTTGCCATAGTAGTCAGTCCCAAAGTCAATTACTTTATACTTTGTGTACGTCTAATCAGTTTCGAATGATAATTCCAGAAGTTGACAGATATTACTATACAGGAATTTTGATAAAACTTGCTGGGAATATTGGAATATAGTATTTAAGTTATCTTTAAGAGGATACTAAAGAATACAAATATTGACCCTTTGGGGATAAAGATTTTACTGAGGGTTGTTAAATGTAGAAGTAAGAATTCCCTGGTAATAAGTAAGTCTGTCAAGCCAACTGTGTCCTTCACCGGGGGGAGGGGGGTGTCTCAGAGGAATCCTATAGACACCTTAACAGGCTCCAATTTATTATAGCCTAATTGAGACCGATATCAATTACAGAATCCCATTAAGATGGGGTTAAATTGCTCGTTTCCAGTCGGTCTTCACGATTCCCCTGACGTATTTAACGTCTCCCGTCTCCAGGAGCGTCTCTAGCTTCCAGATTGGATCAGGTCCAGTTCTTCCCTTCCAGCTAAGTACTTCCCCAACTCCATCATTCTAAATGGGTGAGTCTTCTTATCATGACACTAATCACCGAAAGTGAATTTAGTAATAACTTCTAGAGGAGTGTAGGGAACTTGTTGGGATTCGGTCATGGATGATCCGAATTATATAAAAAAAAAAGTGTATTTTTTAATTATCTGCCGATATTTCGGCTAAAATTGTAAGCCATCTTCAAGGCTATCATGAAAGCGAGAGAGGACGTATGTCACCTGGAATAAATCTTCATGTCTGATGATTCGTTTAAGGTTTTCTTCGTCTTGAAGTTATTTGAGTAGAGAATTTTACAAAACAACCCCTGCAAAAACCACTACATTTCGTTAAAGGATATACAATATTTCATAAGTAATGCATTGTTTTTTCGGCGTCTTAAATAACATTGTATTTTTTTTTTTTTTTTTTTTTATATACTTTTGAATATTACTCTTTTTCTGATGTTTTTAAATGTAATTACAAAGATAAAAAGATCCATAATTTTCTATGATATAGAACGATCTGAACCTCCATAAAATATATATTGTATGGAAAATGTCTATATGTCTGTAAAGATAAGAGATTCTGTGTCTCGAATGTTCTCCAAATCCTCATGATAATAATCAAATTAAGCTTTTATTAGTAGATTGCGAACAGATAATAATAAAAAAAGTCAGTTTGTTTTAATCTTAATGTTTAGAGTTCTGATCCGACACCGATAATGTAAAAAGGGAAAAATGCGTTCATATAATTTATATAAATAAATATATACACACGTGCATACTTATATATCATTTTACGACAGTTTTATTTTGCTTTTATGAAGTTACATACTTATAAAAATATATATATGTGTACACATATTTATAAACCTAGCTCCGAACTCAAAGACATACACATACAAAATATGGTTTAGAGTTAATCCTAGTTCCAAGGTAATAAGTTGTTATCAGCCTTTTTTTTTTGCATCTTAAATATTAGAAGTAGTTGCATGTGATATTTTCTTCATAATTTTTTCAAAAATGGGTGGTTACATAAAATCCTTCAATGCAACTTCTTAGGGGGATGGGATAGGGAAGGACTATCTATACGTTACCACTTTATCCTAAACAACAATAGCACAGGCTTCGAATTCGTAATAAATTACTCCAATTCAAAATGCTAGGCGTTGGAGTGAAAAATAGAGACATCTCGGCTATGTTGGCTCCCTTACGAGATTTTAACTATGAAAGAAAGTGAAATATTAAGTGAATAATAATAACGTTCTCTTTCATGCAAGACCAAAGATTTTTAATCTTGTAGAAATTTGCTTAAAGATGCAAACTCTTCATCCTACGCCATTCAGGAAAGCTTTACTTAGAACTTGAGAATACACCTAGAAAGAAAATAAAATAGTAAGTGGATAATGAAAGTTTCCTCTTTCAGCAAGACCGAAGAAAAACAACTTAGTTTATTGGGGACATCTGGTGTCTGAGCGAAATGCTTGGCGGATAACACGCTTGAAATGGTCAATAAAAGCTGGAGTTTAGCGGGACTTTATTGCTGGTAATGTGAGTTTCATGCTGGAAGGGAAGGGACTCCACTCTGATAAGGTCTTGACTTCACCTGGACGTTATCACGTGTCTCTGATAACATCTCAACGGGGGCCCCTTCAAAATACTCATTGTCTCTCTGTTCCAAACTGGTGTGTTGGAGAGTGTCAGAAAGCTGTATATGACTTCCTTAGCCGACTTTAGTTGTCAGAGACACTTCCCCCAGCTTCCTCATCTCAGAACAAAGCTAATCCATGTGTAGCTTTTCATGTTCCTCACTTGAAAAGTTAACATCTTAATGTGATCAATTAGTGCATTGAATCCTAAGTACATATTTAAATTGTTTTGATAATATTATTTAAATGACATCTATTGCCTTAGGAATCTTTTTTGTATTTATTGGCTCTGAAGTTTAAGTTGGTCCTCATATAGGCATCTTGTGAGGAGGCATTCGTGAATATGGGATCCTACTAGCAGAGACAAAGAAATTATACATATATATAAAGTATATATATATAGTGCATCAATCTCTTAGTGAATTGATGGATTCTAACGAAGACTTCGTAGTCTTCATTCCTATACTTTTAAATCATAGTATACTTTTCTTTTTTTTTAACAATTATTGAGAGGGAATAGAAAATAAAAAACTATCTGTCCCAGCCAGGAATCGAACCTGGATCTCCTGCTATCCGGGCCGGTGTACTTTCCAGTTATACTA
>KZ807073.1:227783-242137 GCA_000696205.2 Oncopeltus fasciatus
GAGAGAGAGAGAGAGAGAGAGAGAGAGAGAGAGAGAGAGAGAGAGAGAGAATGAGTGATCAGTCATAATTCATTCACTGTTGAGCAGGAGTCTCTTCCCATCACCATATGATATGTTACTCTCAGAATATTACGAATAATTTTTTTCTCTCTTAAATATGTTCGGTATCCAGTTTTAATGTGTTTTATATAGTCGATTAACCACAGTAGTATAATATTTTCATTTATTTATTCATGTGATAGATTATGACATATAGAGACCTGATGAAAACCTAAAATTTAAGCCGAAACTTTGGCTATAATACAAAAAATTTTGTTTAAAAACTATTTTTCAATTCTGACAATCATCTCCTCAAAAATCTCGTCAGTCATCAAATTTACCTCCAAAGAGAATGTTCTCTAGATTATTTGACAATCCGATACACAAGAAAATCCGCCAAGTGTAACCGATCCTGCTAAGGGAGGTAGAGTAAGAGTAAAATCAAATGTAGTGGACCACCGTCCGAAATAAATGTCTTTTAGGAAACGTAGAAAACCACATGAATATTGAGATTGGAAACACCCGTAAAATAATTCCTGAGTGGAGACAGATCTTATGCAGCAGACAGTGCCCACGTCATTGCTAACGAGATGAAATATTCAGCGAGTGCAAAAACGGCGAAAGGTTTATTCCCATACGGTATACGTATAATGCATTTAAAGCGTGTTAATCAAAAATTTAAATTGGTTAAAGTAAAATAAAATTCAATAGCGCAACTCATAGAGAAAAAAAATTATAAATAATAAATTCGTAATTACTTCTAGCTTCATACTGACCGTTTTATTTTTTTACTATGCTTAATTAATTTCGCGTTCATTGCATATGGACATCTTCAAATTCATAAGATTCTATACAATAACATTATTTGTAAAAACAATTCAAAAGACATAGCTTAGTACTCTAAATTGAGAATTTTCTTATAGAGAAGGTTATATCCGGGTCACATTTTGAAGTTTAAAAGTCTAATAGTTGTAGAAATATTAATTACTACAAATTATTCAAAAACAGTTTTTATTTTTACATAAATAATAATATAAATTAATGGACATTTTCGATAATGTTCCGGTTAATTTAAGGATTAAAATCTTAAAATAACTTTAACTTCTAGGTGTTTACAGCAATGTATAATGTGACTTCTCACCCCTTCACTATAGTTTTGAAAACTACTATTTTATTATCATAGTTCATTATTTAGATAATAACATTATCGAAAATTCATATTAATGTCATAATTAATAATGTAATTAATTGTAGAATAATTTTTTGCATTTAAAAAAAATTATATTTCCGGATTATAAGTGTCTTTAAACGTAAAACATCCAATTTTGAGGGTTGGTCTAACTTTTATATTTATATGCTAAATAAATATACAAACTAAAAATGTAAATCATAAATCCGTATTTACTCNTTCAAAAGACATAGCTTAGTACTCTAAATTGAGACTTTTCACGAGATAAGGTTATTTTTTATTTACTTTCCTTTAATATTTAACATTCTTTTTCCTAAACCTATAAAACAGAAGAAGCTTTTATTTCTCAATGAAAGCTTGCCCAGAGCGGAACTCGAACCCGCAGCGCCACAAAAAGTCTTACACGTATCCCCTCGGCGGACCGGCGGACCATATCTGTTTCAAATATACTAACTATGTTTATTTAAAATCTCTGCATGAGAAAATAAAAATAACCAATCAAAAGTCGAAGTACAATTTTAAGAAAGCAGTAATCATTCAACTGGGTAAAATATATGAATAACTATATTCATACAATTATTCATATATACTTAATGTATCTTAATGGTTTAATAATAAAAAAATCCATCTCTAGTGTACCATTTTTACCATATCACCATTATGTATACCATTTTATACAATCATATATGCAACATACTTTTCACGTTTCATCAAGAATTAATTAAGGAAAGATCACTTTATACCATGTTTTTCTAAAGAAGTAATAATTAATTTGTTACTCGAAGACTCTCTGCTCCTATCTTGGCTTTTAAATTTCCGAGTTTCAGACGAGAAAAGTATTCCACGATAGGCAGACTGTCGGACGACAGTTGATCATCTTCCGTCAAATTGTAATTTTCACCTGAGCAAATAATTTAGAGCGGCTTGCCTTCTGCGAGGGAATTAATTTCGGAAAGGGAAAGTAGTTAAGGGGCTCGGATAAGATCTAAACTGTTCGGAGCTAATCGTGCGGAGGAAGAGACGATTGAATCCCGATTGCCGGCGGCTCTGCCGATAGAATTAGGCAGAGGAGACTGTAGTCTGCTTGATAATGACGATTTACGGCCGGTATATTATCCAGCCACCCACCTGAGGAGCAACACCTACACCCTGTTCTGGGGCTTTACCCAAAGCCTTCCCCTCATTCACAAGTCACAGGTAATTTATCATTCGCCCATTAATCCCCGGCAAATGATTAATAAATAAGAACAAGACCTAAAATTTAGATAGACCGGAGAGATTTTTAGTAGAGAATTTGTTGGGGTTCGGTCAAAGTTGACACCCCAAAAAATACAATTTTAAAAAAATATCTCTTTATTATCTGGCGACGTTTCGGCTTACACTGTAAGCCATCATCAGGGCTATTACGTATGAAAACGAGAGGGGAGGTGTTGCCACCTGGATCAAATTTTCATGGCTGAGGGCCTCTCGCCTTCATGTTAGCCCTGTAGATGGCTTAAGCCGAAACTTTGGCAGATAATAAAAAATACTTAACAACCTTGCCCGAACCCCTACAGATTCTCTACCACCCATTTTTTGTTTTTTAAAATGTAGATATACATGAAGGGGAAGAAATTTAAAACTTGGGGTAATGATGACTCAAACAGTAAAATCACCGCTGCCTTGACTTACACATTGTTTCCAAAACATTGCATTTTATTATTATTTATAAATTTTTTTTTTTGTTTATTTTCATAATTTTAAAGATAGACGTGAGTATAAAAATGTCATAGAGGAGAGAACGGTGAGTGCTGCAACTCCCACAAAATGCCTTGCTACACAAAATATTATTAAATATTAAATTCAATATGTCTTTTCTATAAGAAGTAATTAAATTTCTACATTATGATAGGAGATTTTAAAAATGAGGTAAGATTATAAGTTAAATAGGAAATTTGGCTGATTCCCTCGCATGAATATTAGATAAGTGTTTGATTTGTTATAAATTATCATTAAGTAAATAATTTAGAAAACTTTTCCCTCACATAGGAAGTACGGAGCGCCATGGCAGGTATTCTCAAGACTTCACTGACAAATGAAGGAGTATTAGAATCAGATAAGTAAAACTTGTTAGCACTACTTCAAACCATATTTACGAAGATAACAGTCGAAGAAAACTTACATTTCACGAAGAATATTTTCTCTAATAATAAAAACTTATTTATTAATTAATTATTAACTTGATAAAACAATTCAAAAGACATAGCTTAGTACTCTAAATTGAGAATTTTCTTATAGAGAAGGTTATATCCGGGTCACATTTTGAAGTTTAAAAGTCTAATAGTTGTAGAAATATTAATTACTACAAATTATTCAAAAACAGTTTTTATTTTTACATAAATAATAATATAAATTAATGGACATTTTCGATAATGTTCCGGTTAATTTAAGGATTAAAATCTTAAAATAACTTTAACTTCTAGGTGTTTACAGCAATGTATAATGTGACTTCTCACCCCTTCACTATAGTTTTGNAAAAATATTTAAGAATACATCTTCGAGATTGAGAAGGACACTTTATATATTTATGTAAATATTAGTTTAACATTCCTAACAACCATGGACATGGAACGAAAAGCTATCTACAAGAAACCACCTTATTTTAAGCATACATTTTACTGGGCAAACTTTGATATTTTATTAAAAACCAATTATTTTTAAAATATAAAACTAAATTAAGTCATTAATTTACTTTTTTCTGGAATCTAATGACTGGGAGAGGGACCAATTTTTATACTTTTTTTCTACTACTTATAAAAGAGACTTTCTTTAGATCAGTGTATTCAAAACAACAAAACACAAATGATACTAAGTAGGCATATTACCTGAAAGGAACGTACGGCGATAGCATTAGACTCCAAGACGGATTCATTGAGCCACACCAGCACCCTCATTATAATATATTGAGGCAATGGTAGGGGTTGGGGTAATGTGTACCTACTAATGGGAGTGCTGAGGTCTTGCCATTACTAGAGGCGGACAAGGGCAGACGCGATCCTGCAGCTCTTGATGATCCGCCTAATTCGGTATGTATAAGGAGAAAGGGACAGACAGATGGATGCCGCCTGTCCTCCGGCAAATGCCTACATATTTCCTGCCCCCGGCCCATACCGGCATTAGAGCTGATTTAGGCGCGGGCGGGGGCCGAACCACTCAATCACGGGAGGAGCCCACCGGGGGACCAGGAATCCAGGAGACCGGGAGGGCGAATCCCGTTTCCCTTTGACCCGTGTCCCACAATCAGGCTTACAAGCACCCGCAATCTGTCAGAAGTGATGTAGCAAAACAGCATTTTATAGGGTGAATGCCGACGATTCGGCTTACGCTAACATCTCGGTAAACTGCTACACATACGTCAAAGAAAAGAGGGCGAGCTTGAAAGAGGAAAAGTGATTTATTCTTAACGGAAGATAGATGTGCTTGTTTGGTTGAAAAGAGAGACAATTATGACAGAATTCCTTCCTCAATTCAGTGCTGAAAGCACAAATCCTATTTGACAATTAGCGGAGTAAATTAATAAATTTAAGTTCACCTTAATTTAAGTTAAACGTAGTTATTTATATCGTAACAGCATTTTACCAACTTCTAACTGATAATAAACAATTACATTTTAGTTTAGCTGACAATCAGATTTTCACCACTTCTAATGTATCTAGTGGCAATTCTTGCAATCTCATAGTATAGGCAAGTTGTATGTAAACACAAGATTTTATTAAGGAGTGGTGTTTTATCTAGTGCCACTTCTTGTAGCTATTTAGTACCTCGAGATATTTGAGGTAGTATCCTCGGAAGTCTCCTCGAAATCTGTTAGTATAGGCAAGCCGTATGTAAACACAAGATGATATTAAGGAGTGGTGTTTTATCTAGTGCCACTTCTTTTAGCTATTTAGTACCTCGAGATATTTGAGGTAGTATCCTCGGAAGTCTCCTCGTAATCTGTTAGTATAGGCAAGGCGTATGTAAACACAAGATGATATTAAGGAGTGGTGTTTTGGAAAAACCAGATAGATTTTGACTGTAAATCCAAAGTCTTTTAAGTTCCTTACCTACGACCTTGTCTAAGGCTGAGTTGAAAAGAATTAATCTACCACCTATTTCATAACCGTTCAATTTATTTGATTTTATTACTTTTCATCTGAGAGACCTACTGTTGTTTATGTATGATATATTTTCTTAATAGATTATAACGAGTCTCGACCCACTTGGGTCGAAATTTTTTCGATGTTTTCTCCGGTTCTATCAACTAGACCCAAATTATACACTTGTATAATTTGGGTCTAGTTTATAGAACCGGAGAAAACATCGAAAAAATTTCCCAAAAAAATTTCTCACAAGAACCACCTTAAATTCTACATTCCTTCGGATTTTGATAATAATTAGATAGCTTAAAATAAACGATTCAAATATGATATTTTAAAATTCACTTTTTACTTAAATTGTATTTTCCAGAAAAAAAAGTGCTGAAAAATAGGAAGAGATAAAATCGAATGAGGGAATATAAGAAATGTATTAACTATAATGGTGTACCTTCAGCACTTTCTGGAAAAACAATTTAAGTAGAAAGTAAATTTCAAATAATTTTAGATTTCTTTGATTTTAAGCCGCTACATTTGGAAGCAGAACTAGTTCCCGGCCAGAATCTGAGAGTTTGTCATCATAAATGTACGTGATAATAGAATTAATTAGATGTATGTACGTACCAAATTATTTATTAAAAAATTAAAATCAATTTTCTTTAAATACTTTATTTTCAATTTTACATAATAACGCTGGAGAAATTAGTCAGAGTTTCGGCCAGGCACAGAAAAATAAAATACTTCAAAATTGTTGGTAAATTGTTTTATCCTTGCCGACTTAACTTGTAAGTCATCATCAGGGCGATAGTAATGTCTGGAGGGACCTCCGAGGGAGGTTTGTGGTGACATCTCAGAGTGCAGAACTAAACTATATAATAAAATCAATAACTATTTATATAATAACAATAATTATAAATATGAGTAAAATATATTTTACTTAATAATAATGGGCTACTGCCACGAATCCTCTAACCTACTGGTGTAAAATTTTCTGTTTGCCAGATGCCTACTTGATCAAAAACATTTACCGATGCATAAAATAATTTTTTCTTCAATGTTTTATTTTCTCTTGTACTAAAAAAAAAAAAATGTTGTACATGATATTTACTTCATTTTTATTGCAATAATATAATTTCTGAATACTTATCATTTTATGTACGGACTTTTATTCAGGCAAAAGAAAAGAAAAATTATAAACCATATATAATTCGAAGCATAGCGTGGGCGATACAATGATAATAAAAAAAAGAAAGAGGAAAAAACCTCTCATCATTAGAACTAATTGATTGATGACGTGAGAGAGCACGTGACCGGCAGAGGAAGTGGCAATAGAGGTTCATCTCTATTAATTAATTCAGGCGAGGCTGGCCCCAGAACCGATAATTATATCCAGAGAGTCGTTAGGTATTATGTCTCCATCGCCTTCCAACACCGGGAAGGGAGGAACACTTACCAGCGGGAAATTTATATTTAAATTCCTTATATCACTATTAAGCACCCATTGAAGAAATATCCTACGAGATGTACACTCAAGTATTTACAAGATTATTCATGTAAGGAACTTCATTGTTTTTCCTGAGGGGTGTATACGAAGGGGAAGGTTGCAACCAAATTTTATCTACGTTGGACGTTTCGAGGAACACCCTCCACCTTCTTCAGACTCATATTAATGAAAGAGAAAATGCGTATATACGTATACACCTATATGGTTCCCCGGGGGAAATACGTTCTTTTTATGTACATAAAATAATATATTTATATTCTTTTTATAAATATTGTTTAGTTTTTTTATTTATTACATTCCTGTTAGTTATAAAACATTGATTTACAACAACGTCAGTCGTTAGAAGACCTTTTCAATATGCGGCATTATTGTTGTGATTCCTATTTCAAGAATTCATTGGAAACAGAAATGAATGGAAATACCTGAAATGGTGGTTTTTCGCTTCGTTCATATCGAAAACGTTGATACGCCAAAATTTGAATCCCCCCCCCCCCCACTAGTTCACCGACGTAAATGTCAAGTAAAAGTTATATAAACCTGATGTGTTGCCCGGTATTTTTCCTGTTCACCGAACTTACCAGCAAAACATTTATGATAAGCTCACTTCGGAAGGCCTTACATAGTCATGGTGTTACCTTCGGGTGTGTATACTCCGCATAGGTCGTGAAACACCTAAGTGTAATTTACAAAACTGCTCCTTGAACCCTTTATTTATAAATATTGATCTAAACTTTTAAAACTTATGAACGGACCACAAATTTAGTTGAAGAATGAAAAACAGAGATAATATATACCTATATTGGTTCCCTCAGCCAGTTAAGCATGGTGTAAAGAAGGATTATTTTCACATCCTAGTATTTATCGTGGGAGTGGAGTCAATGGGCTCCTTCTCACTGCAAAGTGACATTTTATATACTAATTCTTTTTTTTTTTTTTTTTTCTTTTCTCGTATATATGCATATTATTAAGCCATAAGTATTTTTCAGTTACTTCTACCCTGGGGAATCCCAGTGAAACTTGTCTCAGAAGTAGAGCTGATAGAAACTTATTCCAAATTTTGATTTAACGTCCCAAATATATCTAAATTTAGTTCTGAAATCTTAGAAAACAATACATTTTGTCTTTCTTATAGGCATGAGTGATATGTCATTTTCCTATTCCTGGTATGCTTCTAGGAACACCCAACCCTATTTGATACCATTCTATATCGAATGGGAAACCAACAGACGGCCAGAAAGGTATAATGGCCATAGACTATCTATTATATCTATGGTAAAACTGAATTTTAATATATTTTTTATGTAAGATAAATTAATGGCCTTGTTTATTTATTTTGTCTGGAATCTTTAAAAACCAATAAATTAAAAAGCTACCATGAATACTACTTAAATGAAAGGAAATGACTCATTTTCTAATAACAATGCATTTTTGGACAAATTAGAGCCCCAAATATATCCTCATTTATATACAGTTAATAAGAGGGAATAGAATAAAAAAATATATCTATAAAAATAGATCTCCTGCTTTCCGGGCCGGTATGATTCCATTACACATTTTATTTTTATTCTATTCCCTCTCATTAATTGTTTAAAATTTACGTGGGATAATAAACTACAATTTAATAAATATTATTTATCATTTATGTTCAGCATTATCTGAAAATTTATATTAAGTGAAATAGGTATATATTTTATAAATTTTTTTTTTTGTGTGGTATTTAGTCCTAGGTAAATTTTAACGATTTTTAGTGCAAGGAAACATAATAAAAAACCTAACTGTCCCAGGCAGGAGATAAGTATATATTTGTTTTATATATTCTGATACGCGTAGATAAAACACACTGCTTTGGACTTTGGCGAAGTCAAAATGCATGACAGTTACCCTAGCGTGACATTCTAGGACTCTAGGGTAAAATATTGTGCCAATACTTTGGCTTCGCAAATCCAGAGAGTACATCCCATATCTCCCTTAATAAAATTTGTGGGTGGAGGATAGAATACTGGATAATAGATTGGCTAAAGAAGGAAGGTAACTGTGAAGTGTATTGCTATCAGAAAAGCAGTCACAGATACCGGTTTGTTTTCCTATCTATATCAGAGAAAAACATATTATTACATGTATACTGTTTTATATTTGGAAATGTGTTATTTTTTTCTCCCGGTAAATAAAAGTACTTGACTCTATAAATGATGGTAGATAAAGGAGAGAGGTGGCAAATGTATCCTTGGCAAAAAGGTTGCCATCTTCCCCATTTCTGTAAAGGCCGGCGATAGGAAGGTGGTTCTCCACCTGACAATGGACCTAATGGCTCTCCCCTTTGCAGATTTATCTCGCACTCCTACGAAGAGGATTAGAAGAATTCCCCTCGTATTGACTGGGATTATGAGCGAGCAGAGTTGAAGGTGCATATATAAAAGTATTCCGAAGCCGATAATGCGAGACTAATGTACACTTATTTATCAAACGGTGCCGCTCCTGAGAAGTCCGGATAAGCGATAAATCTCCAAGGATCCCTTCACTATATCTTCCCTGCCGTGTAAATCCACATCCTATGTGTGGTCCGATCCGTCTACTCCAAGCACTCAATCATTTTTTATACATAATAAAATTATTCCAAGGTTCGAAATGACAGTTATATTTCATATGCTCCCTTGGCTCGCTTCCTACTGCCTAATTATTTATGGCTCCACAGCCAGAAGTAGTTTTTTAGAAACATTTTGTATTATACGGAACCCGGATAGGCCGATTTGTAAAATAAATGATCCATTGGGGAGATATATGAAAGGGTCAAGCGAATAAAGTATACTGGGGTCAATTTGGTCCTTAGATTAGATTTAACAAATCATGTTCGCGCGAATCCTAAGAAACAGAAAACAGTCGGCCTCCCATGTCTTTCCAGGCCGAACTGAACTAACAATAAAAAATGACTCCAGCATCTTTTATTTTATCTTTTCTGATCAAAGCAATTTATTAAACACCAATCTCATGTTATTCGAGTTCTCTTCCTCGCCTTGAATATTTTTATTTTTCCTTCGATGGTCTTACATTTGAATGTCTTCAAGAATGATTTTCGAACATTCAAAACCATTTATTTAAGTATTAAAAAAAATAAAATAGAAAAATTTCTAATAAAACGAGTTACATGGATTGCTTTAAGCTGGATTTTATATATAAACTTCGAAATGATTCGAAAATTCAACTGAACTATGGAAATTTATTTAACTAAATGAACAACACATGTGAAAAAAACAAAACATGAAATCAACTCGATTGATGTAGCTTTCTGCTTCTAATCTCCTTATTCATGCCTTCATATACGTTTTTGTTTTGTTCGAATCTTATTTTAATCATCCATTTTGATTAGGCTTTATGTTTTCGAACATACTCCTAAAAGTAATCTACAATTTATACAATTTCTCCAGAATGTGAAAATCTACGATTTCTTGTTTTTTTCCTGGTTTACTTTAACAGCACCTTTAAATGATGTAAAAAACTACTTATTAATACATTGTCTGCCGGGGACAATTATGTTAAAACATTATCCATAATGTCTTATAATAATACAAAAATTGACTTATAATAGCGCAAAGTTTAAAAGTTTTCCCCTCCATGTCTTTATAAATTTCTTATTGTTCTTATACACGATTTACTGAAAAACTAATAAGATTTAACAATAAATACTCTTTCGTTTTAAGCGATTTTCCAAACGCTTTCAAGTTAATTAATAAAGTATGGAAAAAAAAAAAAAACTGTTATTAAATATATTCAATGTTGTGACATTTCCAGCATTTCTGATCATGATGGCAAACATATTATGATAATATGTGTGAAACAAATATCATAGTTAAATATCTGTATTTGTAGCGTGTCACAAAAATTTGGTAAAAAGTAAAGAAAGAAAATAGACAGAAACATATACCTGATTCGTCTTTCAAACTGGTAAAGAGATAAAAATAAATAATAAAAATGAAACAAATAAAATATAGAAGTGTTTTAACTGAAATCCTATTCACAATCCGATTCACAGGGAAATTTACTGTAAGCCTATCTCGATAGTGAGATCTTGTTAGTATCGATACACCATAGATTCCTCTTCTAATAGCCTGTCATCATTTAGATTTAAAATAGCCACGTCACATCAACTTGAAATGTATGTGAATTAATTGTAAGTAATATACGGCAAGGTTGCTTACTATACTTAAATACCAGTAGTCGTATCGTTCCCTCACTGGTCAACGGTTGCGCAACAGAATTGCCAAGTTGGCAGCAACCCCAAATGGAGACGTGCGACAGAAGGGGCTCGAGAAGGACTAACACAGGACCGATAGCTCTCAGGCATTGCCAGAGTGTCCTTTATAAAATACGAGTACTTATAAAATAGCCACGTCACATCAACTTGTAATGTATGTGCCTAATTGTAAGTAATATACGGCAATGGATCGTATCATTCCCTCACTGGTCAACGGTTGCGCAACCGTATATTACTTACATTCGGGAATAAAGAGACGGGGAGCAGCTAAGGGTCGTGAGGCGAGAGGGGATGTCTACTGGGGTAGCCGCTAGGACTGTAAGATTACGCGAGGCGCCGGGCGTTGTCCTCATCGACTGAGACCTTGTCTGCCCAATCGGATCCTACGACTGCCTGTCAGAGGCTCAACTCCTAACACGGTCCTGTTTTTCATATACCCCCACCCCTTCCTCTTTCTTCATTATTTGTACAATATTTCCTCCTCATTCAACATTACCTCTCCTTCCCTTCCCTCTGAGCCCTCGGGTAAGAGTTTACCTAAGCCTGTTACAAAATATAGATAGAAATGAGCATGCATGGCTGTGAGTGAATATCAAAAATATTTTATTGGACAAAAACAACCTTTTGGTAATAAAAAAGAATTGTAGAATATTTTAATTATCCAATTAAAAACAAAATTATCCAATCCCTCTCTAAATCGATAGCTTCTCTTCCTTATCACTTGGATAAGTCGTGACCGAAAAGCTTTGGCAGAAAACATAAGAAATTTTGAAATGATAATAATAATAAATATTTATCGAAAACACAATTAATTTAAAGAGAGAAGATAATGACCAGTAGCTGTTAGGTGTGAAAGGGAAATGAGGAATCAGACAAGCAGAAGGCACAGTTCTGATTGACTCCTTGTCAATCTCGTCAGACACTGTAATACATCGTAACCCATTACTCCTTTCGTATAAGTCCCTTACCTCCTGTCCAAATATGTGCATTATGTGTGCAAGGATGTTAAAAAATCTCCAATCAATCAAAGATATAAGTCTTTATGAACATAGCTGATAGATATAAATTCCTCCGGCGGATTGGGCCAATCGAAAAGAATAGGATATGTATGTCTTAAGTTCAGCCGATTCTCACTTGGCAGGACATTATCCCCTAATTTCCTTAGCCATTTTGAAAAGCTGTCTCTCCCGTCCTTCTCCTCTCCATTCCAGGAGTATCGGGAGCGTGGGAAGGTTCTCTCTGCCGGCGGGAATTGCTCGCTGTCATCAGCCGGCGGTCGGACTGCTTGGGTATTCATGTCAGACAAGCAAGGATCGCTAGTGACACTAGACGCCCCTCGAATACAAAACACTGCCCTGATAAGTGATCTCCCTTCCCCAATTCTCCTCTCATGACACTCGTGAATCATCAATGTTCCATGCCAATTTCTTACTCTATTTCATAAGGTCGGGATGATGGAGGGGGTGTTTATTTTACAATTTGCCATCGAGGATAGTCCTAATTAAAATAGCGCAAACCGTGCATTATGGAATTTCAATAAACAATTGCAGTTTATTATTAAATGTTCAGCCGGGTGAATTGTGAATTCCTACTGTTGAGCTTACAAGATTTTTCAAAGTAATAGTGAAACAGAAGATTTACATTCCCATATGGAAACTGTAGTCAGTATACATACACTGGATTGAGAATAAAGTAATTGATATTGAAATTGTGGTTAATGATTGTTGTTCAATGTAAGCAATGAACTCCAGTTGCAGTAGGAATTGTAGAAGTGTCATTCACTTTTACTTTTATTGGAAATAATATTTACTGCTTTATCATTATATATACATTTTTTTATACTAGCTACCAATTTCATTTTAAAATATTGTATTCATAATTACTTTATTTTACCCAATACTGTTAGCAGAATATTATAATATTCATTCCTTTGTGAGAAGTATCACAAAAACTGAAAAATATTATAACCGTACAAAACCAATAATATAAAGCCACCTAAAATTAGAATAGAAATGTTTTCGATAAAAAGAGTACTCTAAATAAAAACAAATTTTATGCTATTAATTCTTTACATTATTATTTAACTCCCTCCATTGCAGTCATTACATAAAGATCGAAAATGGTTCAATATTAAAGCTTAAATGAGCATAACCGTCTCATACTTTAAATAGAAATACGATCGGTAAGGTTTATATTAATTTTACAATTTAAATATTTGCATTATAATATGCACATGTCACAGTTGGATCATTAATATATTAATTTACACCTGCTAAATTTTGTGTATATTGTTTTCGATAAACAGAGAACTCGAAATTAATTTTGAAGTTTTGAAGACTTTACATTTCAAAAAAATATATAAAGTCGATCCCTTGCGTCCGTTCTTAGTGGTCAATAGTATATCCACGTATTTAATAAAATAAATAACTCTGTAATAGATAAATATAGAGTAAATTCCTTCAGCTTTTTTTTCTCTTATATTTCATTAAGCATTTATTATTTATTNNATTTTTATTTTATTTATTTTTTGTTTCATCTTGCATTACCATATATAGAAGATATTCAACCCCTATTCTATAACCTAAAACTTAATCTTACAAGTCAAAGACAAAGTTAATATCTTCATTAAGAAATTTAATATATACTCAAACACATATGTAAATAAATGTATATGTATGTGCTTGTGTATATTTATTTGATGTTTTATTCTGCAATTATAATTAGTTATCATAATCACGAAGCTCTAAAGAAGCTATTTTAAAACAGATATTAGTCTCGTTCATGCATCATGCAACTTCTGAAGAAAATAACTATTTTAAAATATTTATTCTGATTTAAAATAATTATGAGCATTTAGATTTGATTATTAATTAATCAATAAAACTATTATGGTTATTTATTAATTAGTTATAGTAATAAATATATTTAATGCATTAACAATTTTATTGTATTAATTATTAAAACTAAAGAATGAGCTGAGTCAATATTCACATGTTCATTTAAAATATTATAACTTTTAAATTGGAAATTAATAATAACAATTGCAATAATTCCTTTATTGCCAATTGTATAATATAAAATCATTATTTGTATTTAACGATTGGATCACTTAATCACAGAGGAATAATCACTAATTTGTCTGATATATTTTTGAGAGTGGTGTCACTGATCACCTCCTCTCCTCATGTGACTTTCATTAATGTAATTTATTTTCTATTATACATTGTTATAAAATTACAAAATGTTTTTATTTATTTT
>KZ807073.1:253251-264700 GCA_000696205.2 Oncopeltus fasciatus
AATATATTGACTATTTCTAATTACTGTTTTTTTTTCATTTTAAGAATTCAAAATATTTTACGATTTTAAACAGTATATTCTCAACTCTAATAAATAAATAAATTTAATACTGTAATGAAACATAGGCATCCACATTTAAAAAAAAAAAATTAAATATCCTATATTTGTATTTCTTTTACGACGCATTCTTTGCTTATCTCTTTCTCTGTCTTTTCTCTCCAACTTTCTAGCGTTAATCTTATTGGCTTATATAACAAATAATTTTAAATTAATGGGTGTATCAAAAGTAGACAACTATATTCGACGGGTAAAATCACCTTATTGATCATACGAAGACATAGTAATTATATGTCGATTTGGTTCCTGGAAAGACAAAACGATAATTCTTTTTTCTTTAAATAAACCTGTCTTAAATTCATTTAAAGCAATGAAAATTATGGTTATATCATCCTACTTCGTGTGTAATTTCTTATAAGATGATATTTTATGAAATCAAGATCTAAAAGTAGCCTCCTTTCATTTTTTAAAAATTTATTTTGTGGTGAAGCTAGTGATTTTGTAACCCTGAGCATTCCCGACAGCTTCATAGGCAATCCTGTGAAGCAAAAAGATGGTCAAAGCTGTTGAAAGGGTTTTCCTCCTTGGAAATTCTAATTAACGGGTGGTCCTAGAGTAGCTTTTATATTCCATTGCAGCAGAATTCTTTACTTCGGGACTATTAACTTAATTAGTTCTTGCCGATGCATATCAGATTCCATACAATCCTGGATGCAAAATGCAAATCTGAAAAATCAATTCCACTTGCTCTTGAAGAACACAAAATTACATACTGGGATCAGGAACTAGACATAGTAAGTCTCTATCTTTCAAATTGTTTTAGGAGAAGTGGAATTTAGGGAAAGAGGAAATCGAGAGGACGTTCATATCTAATAATAAAGTAATACACACTTCGCCAGGGTAGCTCATAAGATCCGTTCGAGTCAGGCAAAGCGGGTACAAATTACTCCCAGGTCAAGCTTTTATAGATAAATGGACGTCAATCTTATTAAATTCGGTTGCTTCCAGATAATTATATTTTGTTCAATTGAATTATTCAAAGTATTATTATAAAACTAATTATGCACAATAGCCGACTTGTAATTTATCTAAAGTAAAGGGAAGAAAATGATCCTGTAATGGGAGTATGGATGCGTGCTTCTGGAGATGCTCGAGCCGAGAGAAGGTGATATCGAACACCGAATAGGGGATATCATTGCCGATAAATATGATAATGAACGTGTTCTTCCAGGGCTTCGTCCAAGGCAATCACCAGGATTAGGGACTTAATGCCCCGTCGTTCCGAGGGAAGTACATTTGAAAACGATTTGACGAGGCACTCGGAGCACGGGAGCCGGGGGTTGGAGAGAGAGTTTAAACAAGCATTATTGGAGACGGGGGAAGAAGGGGTGGAGAATATTCCGCCTCCCTCCTTTCGCACTTCCCTCCTTTCGCCCCCCTCCACCTCCCACTACCGCTAAAGACCGAGATAATTATTTAGGATAATAAATTTAAATGTGTAATTAAGATTCAACTATATATTGCACTGTATCTAACTTAACACCTTCTGTGCTCTGAAATACGGTCGAAAGGGGGGGGGGGGGACATTCTTAAAGAAGGGGGTAACCAAAGGAGTGTCTCCCCTAAAACAGATCTTATTTCAAAGGATGAATCATTTTCCTCCTATTTTATTCTTATGGGACGGCGTTCTCTCAAACTTTCAGGCCATTAAACTTTAAGGGAAGCATAAATACGTTTTAGGAAGAAGGGGATGCACCTCGCAATTATTAAGAATCCTTCATTAACGAACGGCATATGATTCTGAATTGTTTGCCAGAATATACTTTTTTTTTTCACAATTTAAAAAAAAAAACATCTTGTTTCATAAGCCAGTGAAATTACTATTTCTACTTCATCGTTCACCCCGCCTGTAAAGTTCGCTCTTTTTCCGTTAATTTTCTTATAGAAAACGAACTAGTCAGTTAAGATTTAATTATGACCTTCTTATGTCGAAACAGGTGTGGTTAGGAGAGAATTTTGTTAAGAGATTTATTGTAGGTTAAGTATTTCTTTTTCTCAATTATTGTCCCGAACGTTAAAAATTATAAGATTTAATGGAATTTAGTT
The DNA here is from genome assembly GCA_000696205.2 of Oncopeltus fasciatus. NCBI lineage: Eukaryota > Metazoa > Arthropoda > Insecta > Hemiptera > Lygaeidae > Oncopeltus > Oncopeltus fasciatus. The sequence continues at coordinate 255,415 of KZ807073.1, forward strand.
GCTGAACTCATTATGAAACATGAGGTGCATTACGGGTAATGTATTATTCAATATTGGTACCCAAAGAGAAATTCAGATAACTTCAAATATTCTCTTGAATTTTTATAAATAATATTAATTTAAAAAATCCAAATTAAATTGAATTTTTTTATTCACACAATGATGGAAATTCCTCTTGTTAAAGACGTCCCCTTTTTAATAAATTTCACTCTGACCTTTCCATGCATCCCAATCCTTTAGCCCAAATTCTATCCAGGTATTACGTATCCTTATAACCCACCACGTGCCTAACTAGCAAATGGCCCGTGACCTCCTCATTGCCAACACTTCATAATAATAATATAAAAAAACAGACAACTGTAAATATTGTAAATAGTGATTTAGGAGTACTGTCATTGGGCAGTTTCTCCATCAAGCGAAGTATATATAGTATTGGTACTATTATTGTACTAGCTCATTACAAGGTGCACAACAAATGCAGAATGTAATAACTAATAAAGTACTTATTAATAAAAAAATAAGATTCATTAATATACAAGAAAATATACTATTATGGAATAATTTGTATAATTATGTTTATTGATTTTTGGTTTTTACGTCTCTTGAAACTTAAAAAATCAAATTCTAAAGGCGGAGTAGTAAGGTTGATTACAGTATTGTATTTTCTATGAAATATAACACAACTTTTCTGTCCGCCAAAAAAATAAGAAAAAGAAAAAAAAAAAAAAAACTCCCGAAGACCGTATTAGAGAAATTTGTGATTAAGGTTCCTATAATTTGTCTAATGTGTGTAAATTGTTGTTATTTTCATCCCAAAAGAAATTGCCCCAGCAACGATACGGTTAGACCTATGGAAATTGGTAATAAATATTACTTAATTCAAAGAAATTAACAATTTATATATATTTAATTCATTCTCCATTCCTTTACTCACATGCGAACACGCACTTTTTTTTTTAAGTGTTAGTTTTAGGAGTGCTAGAGTCCATTCCACCAATAGAGTCATGGAAAGAGGGGCTATCTACACGTTGCCACCCCATTCTAAACATCCATGGCTCAGGAAAAGTTTTTACTTATAATAACAAACACGCACGCTCACACTTTTACGGACGCGCGCACACACGCACGCACTCACACACACACGCGCGCGCGCGCGCACACATACATCGATCGTTAAAAAAATAAATAATTGAACAGTTATTGGACAGTTCAAGTTTATAAAAGTTTTAAGAAAATTGAGTTGAGCAAGGTCATTGATAACAATGGAAATAATTCTTTTCAGAGATTCCATCTGAATGATTTTAATTAAGTATAAATGACTATTCTTGCCCAACCAACACCACATAAAATTACCAAATTTAAAATTAATTAACCATTAATTCCCAAGTCGTAATTTCCTATTCGGATTTTCAAGTTGTATGATTAAATTAAAAATACCTTTTAACGCAAAAAAAAAAAAATATTACTTACATGCAGGAGCAAATCGTTAGCAAGACTTACCCCTATAAAGCACGTTGACTTTATGGTTATGTGGCGTACGCATGCCAACCTCTCCCCACCTATATAAGAGCAGCAAAAATTGAATATTATTTCTAAGTAATTCTTTTTTCCCTTTCTGTACACTATTAGACATGGTGTATAATTACTTATTATTCGCCCCTTGAGCTCCTTTCACCAACAAGTTATATTTCCTTTGGATTTTACTGAATAGAACTACCGTCTAGAAAATTTGGGTTTTGAGTTTTCAGAAAGAGTCCTAGCGGTAAATATCTGTCATGTAGGAGTAGCGAAAAGTAAACAGATTTCCTATGTGTCATTAAAGATGTTCATAAATAATAGTAAATGACAAATTTATTCTGAAAAGCTGTAGAGGGCAATAAAAGTAAAATATTATCGTTAATCGTCTATTACAACTGAAAAGAGAAGAAGGAGCACTGAGCCTTCGTAGTTACATTCATAAATATATTTGTAATATGCGATTTTGGTAAAATGTTATTGAGCATGAACGTTGGATAAATAAATTTTTCTCTTATTCTGATCAATAAAGTTTGGTCATAATACTAGTTTAACACAACAGTTTTTATAAAATATTTTAAATACGGTTTTTTCTTTTTTTTTAAAGTTTTACATTTGAAAAAGAAGGGGGCCCTCGCAACACTGTTAATTCCTTACCTAAACATCTTTTTATATAAACAACGATGTCGAAATAATTCATTTGCACTTATTATGCTGTACAATATAATATTTTCATAGCAATAATAAAAGGAAGATAATACGATTTTACGCAAAAAATGCATGCAAGAGAATTATCTGTCTCACCCAGGGCTTAGTTATAGATATATTTGTTATTGCAGTTATATTACATTTATTGTTTCAAAATTTATGTGGGATATAAATACCACAACGAAAACAATATTTTAATACGATTTTACATTTTAGATTTCCTCTAAATGTCCTCAGCTCATTTCAGTCAATAAGGAATTCGTCGGACATTTCGTTGACATTATTCTTTTATCTAACCGCCATTTCTTTTTTCGCCAGCATTGAATCACCTAAATACTAAGTCTTACTCGAAACACCACTCACTAGGCAATTCATGAACATTGAGATATACACATAGACGTTGGCGTTGTTTTTCTTTACCATTGGATGATAATGAAAATTAAAACCTCTCTTTCAATATTTTAAATATTATAAATGTACTTAAATCATAACTATTTTACGATTTAAGATGTAATACTCAAGAATGTAAATTTTACCTAGCTATTTTTTTTCCTTTATTTTTTTACCCTTTAAGACCTTAATCCAAATTTTTTCTTCTTCTTAGTCCCAAACGGAACTTCCTGTAAATCACATCCCCCTCAATTAAGTCAGCTTGGATTACTTCTAGCGGGAGAGAATGTAAGGGATGAGGGAGGTAACCCCTTCCCTTCACTCTTACAGCTCGTTTTTTTCATTTTTTTTTTTTTTTTTTTTCTTTGCCGAGTATTTTAATTATAAAATTTGTGGTATGATGGAAATGACTTTCGGTGTGCAAACGTTTTCGGAATATATTCAAATTCCTATTTTGGATTTTTCAATAATATTAAATAGTTAACATTTATAATAAAAAAATTANTAAATATAGAATTTATCTATAAACGTAGAATAAAATAGCCAAAATATGCTGTTTGTTCACAGACCACTGAAAGGAAATAATTTAATGCAGATGGACGTAGAAAACAAAGTTTTGTGATAAAAATATATTTAAGGTCCAAAAATATTTTTTGGTTTGTTCAACATTGTCCTATTACATACTTGGGGCTGCTTGCGCTCACAGACAATTTTTTTTTTCATTCTTGGAGGCAAATTGGCTCAAAACGAAGCTGAAAATAAACCGTTTTTGTAACACATAACGAAGTTATATTTAGGACATAATTGTTAATAAACTAAATTTACATCTATTATGTTCTAGAAATTTTTTTTTAAATGGAAAAAAAGTTTAAAGTTACATTCATAAGCATAATACATAAAATTAACGATAGAAAATTAAAATTTTTATTTTTTTTTAGAAATTTAAACTTATAAGTAATGAGATTATTAACAATTTTTCAATTTGTTATCTCTAAACCCCTGTTTTGGGCGCCGGGGTAGCCGAGAGGATCCATTCAGGTCTCTAAATCATGGAGTTTGGTTTCAAATTTGTCGAAAAATAAAAGTTTGCTCAGAGCCATGGATGTTTAGAATGAGTTGGTAACATGTAGATAATCCCTTCACTCACAATCTTATGTAGTTGGAAGGGAGATTAAATTTACCAAAAAAAAATTAAAAAAAAAAAAAAAAAATTCTTTCTCGCGTTTCAAGCCCATGCCTATAAAGTACCCTTGGTTTAAGTTACTATAACGTAGTTAAGGCCCTGAGGATATCTTTTACGAGAAATTAGGGGGGAAGGGTAACTTGGGGTACTTTTTGAAAAAAAAAATTTTTGGTCGAGGGCAGATCGCTGGTAGAAAAAATGAAGCAGACAAACATTTTTTTTTTTTTTTTTTTCGATTATCCGATTGTCCTCATTTTACCTTCATTCAATTAAATTTCAGGCTTCATAAATCATTATATTTAAAAAAAAAATCAATTGAAAATGAGTCACAAGCTTAACAGAATAGAAGTACTTCTGTTTTGCTTGGCTACATATTTAATTGCTTATACTTATTGTTAAGACATATGTCCTGGATGTGTGCAATTGTCTTCATTTCACCTTCATGCTTTCAAACCTCAGTTTTCAAATCCTCAGGTTTCATAAACCGTTATTTTCAGAGAGAAAACTGTCAATTGATAAAGCGTCAGAAATTAAAAAGTGAAGAACTTCTTTTTTGCTTGGCTACAAGTTTCGTTGCTTATAATTACTGTTAAGACATATGTCGTGGAATTCTGAGCAATTGCCTTCATTTCATCTTCATGCAATCAAACTGCAGGATTCACAAACCGTTGTATATGGAATGAAAAACAACCAATTGATAAAGGCTCTCAATGTAATCAGAAGCACTTTTGCTTTGTTTGGCTAAAGATCTCGCTGCTTGTAATTACTGTTAAGAAATATGTGCTGGAATTGTGAGCAGTGCCATTGTTCCATAATGCCATAGACCTCCTGAGTAAGGAAAGCAAAGGACGAATCACTAATCGCCTCGGGGCTGTAATTAAAGTGGATGTGATTCACTATGAGTTGAATTCCGTGAGAAGTGACAATACCTCGCTGAGGTGAAAGCAAATATCTGGGAGCACCATCTTTGGCGGCACTAATCAATGCTTTAAATGGAACATCTCACGCCACTTTATTTAGTGCCAGTATATCATATAGGGGATTAAAACAAAAACCAGCCAACCACCGTTTCACCGTAGAGCCAGCATGAGCACTACGCCATTGACAACAATAGCAATTACCCGAGCCTTTCATAAATTACATGGGGTAATTACATGCCACTGAAAAGGCGAATGATCCCATGAACAGAAACGGAGGGAATAAAACATGTATGATCTGCTACCTGAAACAATTTGTCCGTGACAAGCGATAAGATTCGTGGCACTTTGTTCCAACATGGGGTGAAACGATATAGGACTATTTGACTTCTTTCAGTATAGTCTAGAGTCATAATTTACCTAATATTGATTTCAATCCTATTCCTTCTAAGATGAAGCGGCACCCTTTCATCCCTCGTCTGCATTTTCAAAACTGGCAGTTAGTAATTTAATAAAATAAAACGAAATATATATTGTCATATTAACGTTGTGTGTTAGCGAACTAATTATAATGCATCTTTCATTCAGCACAAATCATTTTAAAGGGGCGCAGGGGCAACTCATGAGATCCGTTCGGGTCTCGCAATTCTGGAGCTGCGGGTTCGAATCCCGCCTAGGACTTTATTTTATGTATTAGTAAAAGCATGTCCTGAGCCATGTTCGTTTATAATTGGATGTCGAACTGTAGACAGCCCCTCCCTACATGACCCTAAATGGTTGAAATGGAGGCTAAAACTTAAAAAAAAAAAAAAACATTTTAATATTCCAACATTATTTTCTAATAGTGGAAATTATTTACTGTGAAAGCCCTAAAGAATGAGAGTCTCTATCTAAGGGCATTTGGATATGCAGAAAGAGAAAACTAGGAAAGCATTCTACTGTTGGAATGTCTATTGTTGACGCAGATAAAACGAAGCGTACATCTATTCTACTTTTGGTGTACAAGGAATTCATCAGGGAAGTAGACTTCTCAGTTCCCTTCAAGATCGAACAATAGATTCATTACCCGGCTCTCGCATCACCATTCTCCTGATTCGTCTCCACCAACACAATATTCTTGTATCTTGCAAAAATATCTCTTTTCAAAAAAGAAATCTGTTAGAAATATTAGAGTACTTCTTGCGTACGATTACATTTGACCTGTCTTCTCTTTGATCAATTGTAAGGGAAAATGTTTCATGAGGCCAAGATGAACAATATTAAGTCCTGAAGTGGCAGACCTGGGGAATAATTATTTGAAAGTTCGAAGCTCGTTCCACTCCCAATTGATTGATTTATAAATTTATAAAGGCCATTCATTAATATTTCTTTCCAAAAATCATTGGGATTGTGAAAAGGTGAGAGAGAGATAATAGAGAGAAGAATAATTTTTAAAAGATGATACTTGATTAGTTTAAATTGCATTACAAAGCTAGTAATAAATAAAGCCATTTTAAACTTACTGAAAGTAAATTCTGAATTTACAATGTGTGTGTGTTTCTCTCTCTCTCTCTCTCTCTCTCTCTCTCTCTCTCTCTCTCTCTCTCTCTCTCTCTCTCTCTCTCTCTCTCTCTCTCTGTTTCTTTCTCTAGACCATTTCTAAAAATTTTCTCCGCCATGAGATCTGGAGAATCGACAAAAATAAACAGTTGCTGTCAAATTGCCATCCTTCTGTGCAAGCTAATNTAACTTAGATCAGCTCGTAAAAAAACATTTGGAAAAAAATATACCTCTCTAGAAGTTTACTCTTCTAACTGCTATAATTTTATTCAGATTCATATCTGTATATGGTCTAAAATGACTTACTGTAAAAAACGTTATTGAAATAACCTAATTCTAAAGGAAATATGGAGAAGGCAATATTGCAAAATAAAAACAAAATTAAATAATCATTATTAATTAATTAGTATGTGAAAATATGTTTGCCTCAGTAGTATAACCTACTCGGAAATTTTTGATCAATAATAATACGATTTGACTTTAATGCATAGTGGTAACCTATTTAGTAAATTGATGAATATTTTATAATTGTCATCGTGCATGTAATAATAGAATATTAGATAAATTCAAGGATTGAAATGGAAGGCCTACTCAGCATTAGAATTTATATATTTTTTCTCTCTAACAGAAGCAAATTTAGGGACTTTTAGTATCCTCCTCAGAGCCCAAGAGTTCAGCGATAAACTCCATGCCAGAAGATTCCTGGGAACTATTAGAGCTAGATTTTTGTTTTGAAGCTGAAGTTCCGAAAGATAAAAATAACATGTATAAATTCTAGGGTAGTGCTGGTCTTTTATTTGCATCCTTAAGTATTCTTGATTTTTCTAGATGGTTTTATTTCATCTAACACCTGTCGAAATCTCTCTAAGAGCTAGAGTCTTCAGATTCAATATAGGGGTGTAAAAAAAAGCAAGTGAAAAGGAGGTAAGTAGGTGAGACGTAGTTGTGTATCGTGTGATATGCAAATACCCTTGGCGCTTGGGGGTGGATCGGAGCATGGTTTGACACCCGGTATCAGTTCGTCGAATCTCTTCGTGCTGCCTCACCCCTAAGCCACACTCACACCCCCATAACACATCACGTTAATATTCATAAGTCCGAGATTACTTAAAAATATGGTCTGTGCGGAAAGACATTTGTTAGTCGTCCCTAGACCCATAATTATTTTATGGGGTCTGCTAAGGTAATCACCATCTACTTTTGAACATATTATTCAGGATTTATTCTTTTTTTTTTTCCCCAAAAATATCTTACTCTGAAAAATATAAATATATTATAACAAGTACAATTAACTTTTTCTCGCTAACCACTAATCGAATAATATTGTTTTGTGTTTATTTAAAATATTTTTATTACCTTCTATTATATTAAATTGGTGTTTTTTTTTTTGGTTATTATAACTTGAAATTCTTCACATGTTTCTATTAAGAGATGTTGATGAAATGTTACATACCAATCTTCATGAAAATTCTTCATAGTTTCAGTTTAGAGATCGCCATATATTACTTTCATGTTTTAAAGTGAAAAGTATAAGTTCTTGTGAACAAAACGAAAGAAAAAATTTACAATGATTAAACGAATTTCTGACGTTATTAAGTTATTAAATATATAATTTTAAATGGAGAGTTATTAACCGTGGAGATTATTACTGGAAAATTTGTTGGGGTTCAGTCAAGGTTGATAAAAAAAAAAAAAAAATACAATTTAAAAACAAAGTGTATTTTTTTATTGTCTGCCGACGTTTCGGTTTGCATTGTTTGCCATCTTCAGGGCTGTCATGAAGGTGAGAAGGGACGTAATTTCACCTGAATCATATGATCCAAATCAAAGAGAGCCATGAAGATTTGATGAGAAACTATGAAGAATTTTCATGGTGATTGGTTTGTAAAATTGTATCATTAACTCCAAATGCAAAAAGGAAGACACATAAATAAATGCCAAGTTTTACCAGTCAATCACTTAGGGCCATGGAGGGAGGGGCTATCTACAGTTTGTCACCCCATTCTAAACATCCATGACTCAGGACAAGTTTTCATTCCTCGGATATTTGAACCCGCAGTGCCAACTTATGAATTACGATCGAAATTTAACGAATGCAGCGAAATTCAGTTAAATGCGACTTGAAGAAGTTCTACTTCTTAGCGAACACTTGATCGTTTTGAAAGTTCTGCCATATAGATATAGTGTTCCGTCACTTAATTGTGAGCCACATCGGCGAAGAAAGCCGACCGGGGGCCGGGGTATTTACGGTACTGGTAAGGTGCTGAGTCAACACAGCATTATCCGATGTTAGGGAGGCCTCATGAGTCCCCGTCAAAGGGAATGTAGACTAATCCCTCTCTGCCGGTAGCTCTCCCCCGTGTGAACAGGCAGTTTAGCCTCTGAATGGGCCTCGGCTTAAGATTCAAACTCAAAACACAATCATTACTGTCAAAACAATTTAGACACGTTTGAGCAGACAATGCAGACAATCTTCAGCCATTCGGATCGGAGCTTTTCTTCCCGAACAACAGCTTTGGATATTCCGTTAAGAGAAACGCAAGTGAAGTTCAATGCCCTTCAGATCTGCGGAAGTGATCTCTTTAAACTGCAATTGAATCAGAGATTTTCACTTATGATGAGCAGTGGTGGATTGATTAAGTAATTGATGTGATTGAGAGAGTAACGATATTAATATTAAATCAAGTCTGGTTGCTCATATCTATTGTGTTACAAAAATAAATTTTAAAGATAAAATAAGAAAGAACAGAACATGCTAGAAGACTTATAAGATAATATATAAGCATAAAGGTTATGCCCACTAAGATTGGCTCTATGACTGGTAGGGTAAAAGTGGGAGAAAGAAATACTATTTAAAAAAATGTTAGAATATGCATAATTTTTAGTGCAAGGGAACAGAATAAAAAATCTAACTGTCCCAGCCAGGACTCGAACCTGGATCCCCTGCTATCCGGGCCGGTGCATTTACCACTTATGCTACCGGGACAAGTCTGATAAGTTATTAAATTCCCCGCACTAGTGTCGAGAGTCCAAC
>KZ807073.1:265846-278311 GCA_000696205.2 Oncopeltus fasciatus
CTCTCTCTCTCTCTCTCACTCTCTCTCTCTCTCTCTCTCTCTCTCTCTCTCTCTCTCTCTCTCTCACTCTCTCTCTCTCTCTCTCTCTCTCTCTCTCTCTCTCTCTCTCTCTCTCTCTTTATATATATATATCAGTGTAATAATAGAAAACAAAGGAAACCTCGGCATACTTAACGTCCAATATTTAAATTCCTGTTAAATTTTCAGAAGTTTTAGTTACAAATACGAACCCATATTATCTAAACCGATATAAATGAGAATAAATTGCTAAAATGAACTAATGCGCTAAAGAACAACCTCCCTCTAGTAAGCCATCTCCAGCCAGCGCCTCGCTCAACTGTATAAGTTTATTTTTAAATATTATTCTTATTTTGCGCTTTTTGTAAAAGTGGTATGGAATATAAATGACAAATAGTTAAATTTTGCTAATCTATTCTGTTCTATAATTTTCTCATAGCAAATATTCTATCAATTTTCTAATCCCTGTGAAAATATTTTAGTTAATGGAAGTTTGTTTTAAGTCTGGTACAACAGTACAAAGTTTTTTGTACTACAAAGTCAGTATAACTACAAGAGCAAGCTATTGCTAGAGTAATGATTGCTAATTGAAAACCCAGATAAGAAGAGAAACGTCTCGAGTACTCGGGTATCAAAAACACAACATCACTTGCTCTATAGCTGTTTGAGGTTTGACGATGTACCTCTGTCTTACATAGATTATAACAGGAGTCTGCAAATGATGAGGACGATCATGCACACATTTGAGGACACTCTCGAACTAGACGTTAGGAGCTCTGGATTGCGGATGGTTCTGCAAACTGCTCACTTTGCAACCACAGTGAGTCCTAAGACGTAAGTCATTTTACTAGAGTTCGTCCAATATAGTACGAATTATGATTTCCTGTTTTGTGAAAGAATTGTTTTACAAGAAATGAAACAATCACATCTAATCATTATTGTAAACTATATGAATATATAGCAGAGGCAATGAGATATGGAGTGGATTATTGTTAATTCGTAAAGTTCCAAGCTATGTAGATTTTGTCTTTGTCTTGCTGCTAGTTTTCTCGTTACTTTTACAAATAAGAAATATTTTATGTTTTATAATTAGTATAAAGGATGTTTATATATTATTTTTCTAGCTCAATTATAAATATTATATATGTTTTAGTTTTTGCCAACGTTTTGCCCTAAATTTCAGGCCACTATCAGAGCAAATGGGGTGATAAGGAGAGAATGACTCCTGCTCTATGGTAATTAAATCAGTCAAACTTTTCTGTAATTTTCATAATGAAAAATATTATTGGAAAGTACGTATTAAAATGTGTTTTTTAATATATAAAATATAAACTATTCTGGAATAATTTGGAGTGCTATTTCCATATATGTTTTATATTTGTCAATTTATTGTCGTGAATCTGGTCTGTGGGCCAGATCTCACTTTTTTAGCTAATTTTACTTTATTGAAATCCTAAGCGCTAGATAAAGTATATATTTTAAGCACCATTATCATATAAGTCTATAATTCAAACAGCCATTCGTTTAAACTCTGGGTATGATGCAAATTAATCGACTTTTTCATTTTTAAATACAGGTTGATACATGATAAGCCCTCTGAACTACATAAACAAATAAAATTAGCTGGTGAATTTATTACTAAAAGTAATTTTATTTTTAATGCAGCATAAAAAATGTTAAGAAATAAAATATATCTCTTTTTAAACATTACAAAATGAATTATCTCCTTGATAGCGGGAGCCGTTTCCCTAAATGTAAATCGTACATTTGCCATCGGCTGAGGGGGGGCCTGGTTACAAATCGTGTCGGCGACGGAATTTGGTGTGTGTGGGGCTGTTTTTCACATCGGGTCACAATAATGAATACGGCTCGTATTTGATTTAGTACGTGTTAATCCTAAAGTATCTTACCGCGACCTGTTTGTTTAGGGCGCAGAGCTTATACGAGCCGTATTCATTATAAAGAAAATCTCTGGGGGGGTGGCTTGACTTGGAGCTCACGTATCCCGTTTCAAGTTGTAAAATCCTTAGACACATGGAAGAAATTATTGCTTGGATAATTCCAGTATTAAATTATATAAGCTATTTTTTTTAAAATATCTGTACAGTAAATTTTAATTTTCACGAAGTAGAATAATTCTTTTATTTAGTGTAAAATAAAAGAAAACAACTAAAGAACTACAAAATTATTGTGTTATTAATTNAATAATTTTGTAGTATTTTATTTTTCTCATCATGGCTGACTAATGTCTCTAGCGTATTACTCGACGGCCAACCAACCACCAATCATTTAAGAGGTAATTTTCATCCAGAAAGTATGTTATTGTATATAAAATTTGGATATGTACTATATTATCGGAGTTTCAATAAGAAAATTCTGTGTGTAATATGGATTTGTAAACGATTTGTGTAATTCAAGAAGTTTATTGAATAGTGGTTTAATGTCGTGATACTTAAATTTTAGGTGAGATCCACTTGCCTATCAACCCTGAAATTTGTGGTACTTTATATGTGTGAAGGGGTCGTCATGAAGGGTTTGGGTCTGCTACACCCCGTAGAAGAGCTGGTGGATTCATGGCCGTGCAGTGTGTGTGTGAACGTTAGTGAGGGTGGTGTCGTAGAGAGGATCTCGAATTTACCTGAGGACTAGAATCCAATAGACTTAATTCTCATGCTTCGACTTACTCCTTATCAAAACCAAGGGCGGCTCATCACTCACAGACCGTCACACAAACCAATTCCCGAGGAATCCCTCATTTCACATCATTATCCTAAAATAATAAACTCTGCTAAAATCTATATTTGCAGAACCCTATACCTCTCAGAACACAAAATATCAGACATATTACAAATAACGGCTTCTCCCGATATGAAGTACACCGACTTAATATTTCTAGAAAAAAAATAATTTCAAAACAATACTTTTACGAATTGATTTCTCCAACAAAACAAACTCAAACATTTCTAAGCAATCTTATTAGAACCCATTCCAACTGACAGAATCAACTTAATCTGAAGTCCCTTGGTTTAATCGTAATAGTACTGCTCCTCATATTGTACAAACGAAAACCCCTGAAAAAAAATATAATCAAATAAAAATAAAATCAACAATAAAACAAATTAATGTCCATCGCTGTGCCGGGAGAAGGGGGCCCTTCGACCCCACTCCCAATNCAACAGAAGAACCCAAAAAAAAAAACAATAAAATTAACACTGTTCTCTGATAGATCTAATAGCTAAACACTAATTCTGACAGACACCATGAAATACATACTCTGATTCCATTCTCATACATCATGAAGCAAATCCAATCATCCAAAAAGTATTTTACAACTTAATGTCTTTCCCAGCGTGCGAGACATGATCCCCGTACTTACTACTCATGATACCACAGGGCTTTTAATCCTCCCAAAGGAATTTCTGCTTCAAAAGCACTGCTATCCTTCCAGTAACTTTTATTTATCTCCTCCCACCATATTGGTTTATTAAGAAACAAGTATCCAACAGTTTTATATTATCACAAATTTATAAAAAATATGGAAAAATCCCATCTTCATCAAAACCTCATTTTAAAATATAAACAGTGTAAAAATAAGAATGTTACGGTGTGTGCGTGCCTGCGTGCGTGTGTGTGTGTGCGTACGTGTGAATAAAACATTGATCGATAACGAAAATAGTCGAGGAAAATCAATAAAAGGAGCCAACAGAAACATGTGATCTATAAGCGCATTCTTTTGACGGTTGTTATCGTTTACTTTCACGCAAAATAAAATGAACATCGTTATATTTTGCATTACTCTGAAATAATGTGTAAAAATATATTTCCCTTTGGCTTTCTGCTTGAGAGACGCCATAAAGACATTGACCAAATCCGCGAATGGCTAAATTGTGTGAAAGAGGGAGATATTAGGGAGTATTGACTCCGAGGAGTCTCCGACCGGCATCCATTGTGGCCTACCTCTTTTGTTTCTTCCCCATTGTGAGCTACCTCTCCCTCATCTATCTTAATAGACGGTTGAATAATAACCATCCATATTATTTAAACAGCGTTAAATTAATTCCTAAAGGCGTCAGAGGCCTCGGTGAAACGTCAACTGGCGAGAAGCTCCTTGTTTCAAAATATAACCAGCACTGCTTTACGCTTAAGTATTCGTTGTTTCTTACTCTTCCAGCGCCTCACTAGCCTGTTCATTACATATAGTAGATGTCTGCTGAAACTTAGTAAGCGAATTCATAGAAATGTTGCCCCAAAAGTTTTTCAGAGAAAATTTATAAATAAAAAATGTGAGCATAATATTTTTTAGAATACTGAAATATAAATACATTAATTCACTAAGCACATTTTTAAAATGTATTTATTTTTCTTGATAGTCAAAGCTTTAAAATGAAATAAGACAGCTTCATGAGGAGAGGTTTTATAAGAATTCTGTAGTGGGAGCTGAAGAATTAATAACTTATTTATAAACAAAAAAAGTTTTTAATTTTTCAGCTCCCATGACCGAATTCCAAGCAAACCCAGGAACGTGGTTTCTGGAACGTGGATGCCTATGTGAAAATCTTTAGAAAACTTTTTAAAACAATTTTAACACTGTCTGCTGATTTTTTGATTTTTGTTTAAAATGATTTCTTGCTTAATGTACTTTTTTATCTAGTAAAATTTTAATTTTGGGCAATCCTCTATTGATTTCAAATTTTATGAATGTTTCTTTGTTAAATTAATTTTTTTCTTTAATGGCGGGCCAACCTTTGGCCAATAACGCCAGAGAGATATTTTTAGAAGCGGGAAAATATTTTCAAGAAGAAGAATTTCTTAGCAATAGGTCATGATGAGTTATAATGAATTGTTAATGCGAATAGTTATTATGTGGATGGACATAGTAATTGTTTTGTGCTTGGAAACTATGAAATATATAAGAAAGAAAAATTGAGAGAGAATGGAATAGAATCATACTAAAAATGCATCTAGATAAGATTTAATTAATTAAAGATTATTAACCTTCACTTCGTTATACTAAATTTTGAACCTGGTACAGGGCAAAATGATTTTTAATTAAACTTTAGGTTTACGGGTATAATCTTAATCCTAATGTCCTAATTTTAAATTGTTGATGCAATTTAATTAATTAAATTTAATGTCAAGAAATAGGAGTAGTAGCTTTTCAAACTGCCTGTTGAATACAGACAGTGACAGTGACCACATATATTCGGCCAAGAAGATGGACAATGTCCGAAAGCGCTCGCCAACGGAGGATGGTTTGCAGAAACCAAAGAAGACGGAGAATAGAAGGTATGATGGTGCATTGTATATTAAGTTCGTGAAGAGCTGTCTATGCACGTACAACAATACAAGAGATCTAAAAGTTGTAATTACTCCTTGACCTTTCCTCTCTCATCAATATTCAAATAATCGAAGGTAAATTTTTGGCAAAATTTCTGTTTTTCCCCGTTGTAAACTAATCACTTTTACATGCAATCTTGTAATTTAATCATAATTAGTTTTTTGAATACTAACTATAGGATTGATACCGTGTTTGGTTTGGCGTGACAGTTCACACAAATCATATTTCAGTGCCTTTTACTAAATGAAATAAATACTCATATTCTAGCTTCTGTATCAAAATACCGTAGGAGTTGTATAATAAAACATAGTTTTTATCATAGCAAGTTTTAGTATTTATAGTTTATTGTGTTTCAGGTAAAGACAACTTTCAAACAGGTGCCAGATAATTTTAGTTTCGCCCGAAATTAAGTTCATTCTAGTGCCTCGGGTTAACATATATATAAATATCTATATGTGTAATCTATATTTTGGTCCTCTAGTTTTCGCAGCCCCTAAAAATATTGCTTTTAGGACTTTAAACTGCATTTTTTACGTAAAATTCCACTGTTCCATAATTAATAATAAATGAAGAACTACCAAGCCTACGCCAAAGTATGTTTTTTCTTTTATTTCTATTTCCTAAGTGGTTATTTTTATTTATCAAGGCAATGCACGTTTCTGTACTGTTAGGCAAATCGCCGTTGTTTTCACTTAAAAAAAAAAAAAAATTATTGGGGCGCCGGGGTAGCTCATGGGATCCGTTCTGGTCTCGCAATTCTGGCACTGCGGGTTCGAGTCCCGCACTTAATAAATAAATAAATAAATAAATAAAAATAATCACAGAGACGTCAGCGGAGGAAGAGTATATAAAATTAAAAATAATGTTAAATGATGTTGAGTGTGGTAAGTATTCTACCTTTAGCGACTCGAAAAGAGAAGAAAGATGGGACAGAGAGAATCAGGTAGCTGGAAAGCTCGTCTTGGGCGAGAGAAGAAAGACTCTGCTGAGCACGGAAAGTCGTCCGTGACAATATGCCCCAATCCCGAGAGGTACCCCCCACCTTCGGACAACGCCCTCCTCCCCACCCCCTCCACTACTTACCGACAAGAATCCCTGGAGACGTGCGAAACACATCCCCATACAAAGAAATGTTTTATAATTCATTTACCGTTATTGGACACAAGGGGGACGTCCTTTTGTGAGGCCGGCCCGGGGTTGCTGCTATCCCGTCCGTACCAAACAGAATAAACGGGCTTTTTCACCGGTCGCTCGCTCCTCCAGGTCCCCAACCTGTCACACGGCCAGTCCACTTCACACTGTTTTTAAAGCGTCCTTTCATTTTGATTGGATCCCAGCATGAAACACTTTTCACACATCATTTACCTTCTGCAGGTATGTGGTACCGTAAGTTCTCTTTCGAGGATAATGTGTGCCAGAGTTATGGGGTGTGTTGATGGCAGACGGGATGTCATAGATTGGAAGCATGTGGGCATCATTTATGAAAGTAAACGCCTTTAATGCAACAGATCGTTGAACAAAACACTAAAAAAATGCAATATTGGTGAACTCACCTCCCCATTGTATATAATACCTACGGACCTTGGTTTGAGTACTTCCATAACGACAAGTCAAGTTTCAATTTCTTTATCCCTGTTATTATATGAACTCTATCAAGCGTCACATTGTTTACCTGAATCAATGATAGCTAAAATATATATATTTGTGTGTGTGGTGTGTGTGTGTGTGTGTGGTGTGTGCGAGTAGATTACTTTATACCAATTTTTAGTGCAAGGGAACGGAATGAAAAATCCAACTGTCCCAGCCAGGACTCGAACTGTCCTGGCTGGGACAGTTAGATTTTTTATTCTGTTCCCTTGCACTAAAAATTGTTAAAATTTACGTGGGATTAAATACCACCAAAAATAATATTTATAACATTAAAAATTTAAAAGTAAAAAACGAGAGTCATTTAAACAGCTTGACAATGTCAGCTACTCCGAGCATAAGATGATATATTCGTCTTCCTCGGAGGTTAGACTCTCGACACTAGTGCGGGGAATTTATTAACTTATAAGACTTGTCTCGGTAGCGTAAGTGGAAAACGCACCAGCCCGGATAGCAGGAGATCCAAGTTCGTGTCCTGGCTGGGACAGTTAGATCTTTTATTCTGCCCACATGCACTAAAAATTGTTAAAATTTAGGTAGGATTAAATACCACAAAAAAATAATATTTATAAAATTACTTTATACCTTTTCGCAAGCTGTTGATTGTTCTTNAACAATAACATTTAAAATAAGTAATTCAAAGATAGTTTTATATTTTTTTACAAGTTTATCTCTTCAAATGCCTCTAAATTGATTTTTAAAGGTGGCTCACATTAATTATAAATTATTTTGCGCACAAGCATAGACACACACACATATATTTGTGTAATAGTGTACGAATTCTCATTTTTAAGAAGAAGATAATTAGAGTATTTAATATATTAATCTATTCATTTAGTTATTCTACCGAGACCTATTAATAATGACCCTCAAGTCTTTTTTTTTTTTTTTTTTTTTTTAATTGCTCACTAGTTTACAAGCATAATATGTATTGTCCGTGTTGGCCAACAATTTTAGTTAGATTGTTACTAAAAAGATAAATATGTTGGAAGAAGCTGTCAGGTGTTATTACACTGATATATACTTCATAATGCTGCTACATCTTAAATTACATCTAAATTAGTGAAATATGAGCATTGTCGGTAATTTGAATAAAAACATATAGACTTTTAACAATTATTTTTTTCTGCAACATGAATTATAAATACTCATTTGTGTAGCTCAAAAATTAATAATTATGTATACAATCCATGTATAATTTATAAACTTTCCGACTACTTTTAAAAATTGCTTTTATATTCAAGAAAAATATCTACTTATAAGAAATTTAAATGTTGTTAAGCATATTATCCAACTGAGAATAACTATGCCCTATGATTCAACAAAAGCATCATATAGACGTAGGAAATAAAAATTTCAAAGTGAAAAGTAGATGAGAGATCTTCGATAAATGATGATATGTGGAAAAGTAAGCCTATGATGCAGGGTCAGCGTTAAAGAAGCATATTTACTGAAGGTGGGTGAAAATAAGATAAGACTTATCAAAAATGACAATCAGGTTAAAAATTAAGGTCGCTAGGGCGGGTTCAAATATACCTTCTTAAATATCTTAGCTAATATACATTCCTCGTAAAAACGTTTAAAAAAACAAGTTTAAAAAAATACAGTTATTTATTTTTAAGAATTTTTTTCATAACACAGACATACATTCGTTGCATACTGTAAAGAGTGTATTAGTGATACTGTCAAATTTGACTATATGAGTCAGAACAATTTCGTTTCTTTATTTTAAAATTTTTTTACTATTATACATTTGTGAACGATTTCAGAAAATATGTGTTGTCTACGTCCTATGGAATGATTAATTTTATAGTTGCTTGATAAGACAATAATTAATTTCATTTTTAATTAACAACAAGACGGATTAATTAATTTGTTTGTACTCTGGACAAGTTTACCCATTCTGGGTCTGTGGCTTTAGTTCTCTACTTTGTCGTCGAATATTTATTTACTCTAATTTATCTATTTAACACCCCTTTTAACCACATAGGATGATGGAGACAAGTGCTGTATACAGGGAGCCACCCTTTAGGCAAATAGGGTTCTTATTTCTCAATAAAAGTTTGCTCAGAGTGGGATTTAAACCCGCAGTGCTAGAATTAATAGACACAAACGTATCCCCTCGGCTAGGCCGGCGTTCCTTGCGTTGGATTGCTATACTTCAAACAGTGTATCAGTGGCACTCTGTTGATTGAAATCTGGTCAAATTTTTGACAGATCACTGTGTTTCAGAGCCTCAAGAGCCCAAAACAATTTTTTTTTCCATTATTTTTGTCTGGCAGTTCCTTTTTATTTTACGAATGAACCCATTTTATTCAGCTTAGGCACATCATGAATATACGTTAAATTGGATACAAATTGCATGTTTCGCTATAAATCCAAAACAGATCTAGCGATTTTAATTTAACCTGCTTGAACTGCAAACTTTTAAACGACCTCTATAGATTGCAGAATAAACTTCTCGGTTAAGAAATACTACCTTCTTGTACGCCTAGTGCGATTGATATTCCATTGAATGATTTGGTCAGCTTTAATAACATGAAATTTACAGACAAAGTCCATAAATTCTATTAGGGGGGATATGAAAAATGAAAGAAGTAAGAGCTGCGCTAGGCCGAATTCGATTACCCTTTCCAAGGCTTCCCCTCAATTCAGACAGTGGGAGGGCCAATTGATATTTGCCCGTTTGACCTTCTTGATTTCGACATTTCAGTTGGGACAAACAGCCCCAGTGTCCGGCCACTCGCAAGAAAAGAGCATTGAAAAGGCCAGTAGACATTGGCAAGCTTCTCCTTTCTCAGCCACTTCCCCAGAGAATAAATATACTGGTGAAGATTAACTGACAGATAAGAGGAATGAGGATGATGGCCGATCAATCGGAGAAAAGGATTGGTCAATCGGTCAATTGGTTGTAGAATAATAACGAATTTTAATGGCATCCAAATTGGTATCCAAACTTAATTAAGCCCAACATTAGTATCATAACTTCTTTAGGGCTTATGGCAAACACAAAATTAAAGAAAACGTAAAATAAGTTGTATAATAGAATAAACTATAAACAATAGCAACAGATATGTTGCTTTAGATGTGAAATAACAGTACAAATAAAACAGCATAACTAAAATGAAGAAGAAATATGAAGAAACCGAAACTGAAAAGTATATTGGGGTCTTCTTACGGATGATTTGGGAGGGTTTATGGAGTTTCAGACTTACATGAATCTCTTAAAGGTAGCCAGGTACTAATAACCACGAAGGAAATAATGTGTAATGCTTGAATCATTTTGATTTGTTTTACTTACTTCCAATGCGACCACTCAGGACTTCCTGTCTCGTCTTCATGATAGACAGCCCTGAAAATAGCTTACAATGTAAGCCGAAACGTTTGCAGATAATCTTTTTAAAAAATATACTTTTTTAAATTTGTATTTTTTTGGATCTACCTTGACCGAACCCCAAGTAAAATCTTCTAATAATTATATCTACGGTCAAAAAACTATCCTTTAGTAACCATTATATTTTAAATACTTGTTATTTTTCGTCATAAGTCTTTGAAATTGTTTCTCTGAACCCTGAAATTGTATAGAAATTGAAATTGTATAGAACTTCAATGCAATCCGCAAAAGAAAAGACGTCTCATTTTCAATGTGGATTTGTCTTCATAAAAAAAGCCAAAAGCTCCTCCCAAAATAAGCAATCCTCAAGCCCATAATATTTCTCAAATTGGAATTCCATAATTACTAAGAATCCCTGATAATCTTACCTATCAACACATCAATTTGCAATAAGTCCACCACGAGTCAATCTGATCTGAACCATAAAGCTGAGGAGATTTAAGGCAAAGGGTGATTCATCCCCCAACCCTTCTTTTGCTTGAACCCCCTTCTTTTTCACGTTATATTTTCACCAGCTGACTGACTGTATTTATTGCCTTAAGATATGACACCTAAATGAAACTTTGGAGAAGTTAATTACAGCTGAAATCCAGGGAAAATAAGGGGGACTGAAGAACCTAGTGGAAGGGTTAGCTAAAAAAAAAAAAAGAAAAAAAAAGAAAAAAGAAAGAAAATGAAGAAAAAAAAAGGCAAGAAAAAACATCCCCACTCCCTCCTCTGCGAACGAACCCTTTCTCAGTCCTTCAATAGGGATTTAATTACAGAATACAATGTTGGCTCGAATGAATTCTACTGTGTAATTGTTATATTAAATTAAACGCATTGATTTTTCTTCAAGTTATGCCAGCTGGGACCGCTGTGCCTCCAAGAGAGGGCCGAGCAGAGAGAAAGGGTGGCGGAGAGCCGAACTTTTTCTTTTGATTTCAAATAAGATTCAATCACTTGCTGAAATCTTTTCTTTCGGGGGTGTGTTTTGGAATGTTTTCTTTTCCCTTTAGCCTATTCAGTTGGAGTAATTAAGCAAGGAGTGGGAAGGCAATCAGACATTGGGGTAAAGAAATGCCCATTGCCACCATTTGTGACGTTTGCTCTTGACGTCTTTTTAAAGACCTTCCCTCCACGTTTCTTAAGATTCTGCCCCCCNTTGACTGATAGTAGGATAGGTGAGCACAAAATGAAGAATTGTACTGTAGCATAAGCAATTTGATTGACTTTTCTGAAAGGAAAAAAAAAAAAATAAAAAAATAATATCCACTTCTTGCTGAGTTTTTCAGTTATCCTGGGCTGTTACAGCAAAATATACTGAGAGGACTAGGAGAACATGTTCAAATAACTTAAATTAATACCCCTTTTTTTTATTCCAATTTTAATCGTCTGTTAAATAAATTTTTAGAAATCCTTAAATATCCTATCTGTTATATGAAAATGTGTGGCATGGTTTTCATATTAATAATAAAAGCTTATGTACACACTAAATAATACTATTACACTATTAATATTTTGCATGGTTATAAATAATAAATTGTTTTATAAAGTAAAAAAAAAAACTGTTAAACTACGCTAGTAATGGACTTACTAAACCATTGTCTAAAAGATTCCTGGGCTCTGAGGATGAGACTTTGAGTCACTCAGCTTCAATTAAATATCATGAGCGAAATTTAACAGTTTTTTATTTCTTATAATCGTATAGCTTTGCCCCAATTCATAAAAAATAATAATAATAATAAATTGTTTTTTTTAAAACACATATCTATAAGAAGAGTGCCAAAATTTAATTATAATAATCTATTTATTCGCTGCTCCACTGCGTTTTGAGTTCAGACAAATTAAAAAATTTTTTTTACGTTATTCAAAACTTTACGTTATTTGGCTCCGCTAGTTTCTCGTCAAATACTAACGCCTCTTAAGAGCTCCGTGTACATGAAGCTTACGTACCGTTATTATATGTATGAAGCGTTACTTTGAGTGTATATTTTTAATTTGATATTCTTAATTGACTTTTAATTAACTACTCATAATATCACTTCTTAAATTTATATTCATACATATATATGGCACTCTGTTGATT
>KZ807073.1:278402-292751 GCA_000696205.2 Oncopeltus fasciatus
TATATATATATACAAAACAGACTATTGTTACACTGAAGAATCGAAAAAATCTAAATCTATCAACTGTAAGGAATACTTTATTGGAAAAGAAGGAAACGTGCCCTGAACTTCACTTTCTTGGCTACCGGGGGCTGCAGGGAAATGTCTGCTGGTACACCCCTATACTTATTGCTCCAAGCATGTGACAGTTATCACTAAAACTTGTCTTGTCGTCAGCTACAGAGACACAAACGCTTCAACAGACCATCTGACTTTCCCAAAAGTTGTTTTTTCTTGTTTTAAATTCAAGTGGTGTATTAAATACATTTAAAACCTGAAAGCATTGATTTTCTATGCTATACTTTCCTTGCTTTAAAGAAGCGTGAAGAAAAAACTCTTAAACGCACTTGTTTTGTACTTGGTGAGCAATGTAAATTTATATATAACTTATTTTTCTTAAAATCTTTCTAAAAGTATATCTCTTGAGGCACTTTAACCATTCAGAATAATTCACTTGGATAACTGAAGACTCTGCCTATATTTACATATAACTTAGGGGGTAGTTTAAGTCGACTTACTGCAGAATTACATACTGGCAAGTCGGAAAGGCAGCTTCCGTCGAGTTAAGCCTTTGTCCAGGGGCGTACTTTGGGTGGAGATCGACTAGCCAAGCACGTTCCTATTCAAAGTTAGCTCAACCCAAAGAGAATTACTGTCATTCAACAATGACCACAGCTCGAAGACAGCCACCCACAACCAGTTCTCACCTTAAATGTCATGTGAAGACGCTTTCTGGCAGAATTTGCTCAGGTCGTTTCAACACACTGGCTGTGGAATACATATGCATATATTAATATTTAAATAGGCGTGTTCTTTATTGCAACTACAAAACTTTATAGCAATACTAGCTGATAAAGCTATCCAAGTGCTTAGAATCATGCATCATGGAATGCAACACAATTTATGAATCACATCGATTACGCACGAGCATTGAATGTACGTACTGTTATGTATTTGATTATCCTTTCCCTAATGGCAATCATTCAAACTATATTCATCCCATGAGAAAGTATAGTCTGTGGTAATTGAATATCAAATAGTCCTGGGAACAAATTACGCCTAGATCTCGTCTACAAAATCGATGCGGTATTGTGTGCCCCACAAAATTTAAACGAGATGACCAAATCCGAAAACCATTTATTTGAAGAAACCCATTAACTGGTTCGGGCAAACATGAAGGGACATAAGCAATGCGACTATTGTATTACCAAAATAAATCCTGTAGGTAAAGATGAACTGAATATGAGACCTAATGATAAAAGCGAATTACTTCGGACAAGGAATCAGATCCAGGATCATGTTACGATAGGAGATAAAATGAGTTTTAAAACTTTATAAATATTTTATTTGGTTGTGTTTTTTTTATCCCACGTAAATTTTAAACAATTAATGAGAGGGAATAGAATAAAAAAAATCTATCTGTCCCAGCCAGGAATCGAACCTGGATCTCCGGCTATCCGGGCCGGTGCACTTACCAGTTGTGCTACCAGGACGCGCTAGATATCTCATTCGATTCCCTATACACTAGCGAGAGCCTAACCTCGTCGTCTTCCTCGTAGGTTAGGCTCTCGCTAGTGCAGAGGGAATTTAATGAGATATCTAGCGCGTCCTGGTAGCATAACTGGTAAGTGCACCGGCCCGGATAGCAGGAGATCCAGGTTCCATTCCTGGTTGGGACAGATAGATTCTTTTATTCTATTCCCTCTCATTAATTGTTTGAATTTTAAAACATTTTGCATTCTGACGATGTACTCAAATTGAATAAAATTTAATGAAGAGATTATCTGGTTTTAGTTTACCATAAATCTCGCAACTCTGTTGTTATATTGATTTTGATGAAATAAGTTTTCACTATAGCGGGATCTAAACCGGCGTTTTCTTATCAGTTTTTTTAATCCTGCTGTAGCTGGACTTTCTTTTCTTTAATGAATTTAGTATTTAGCTCTATACTTAATTTGTTTAAATTAAATTATACCATTCATATGTCGGTTGATCTGCATAAAGTTTTTCCACAATTCTTTCTTGAGTTTTGGTATATTCCTCGTTATATTTTTATACTCTATATATTGTTGGAGCAAGGGATCGTTTCTGTAGTTCAATGGTCTACTCACATACATTATTTCACCATGGGTTTTTACACGTTTTTGAATACATATAGTTTTGTATTTTTTTGATAGTGGCTTTGGCTACCGTTTGTTATATTACATTGATGGTAGTACACAGCATATTGATTTTCGAGTTATCCAAGTAGGTGAGGTGAGATAAGTGTTGGTAGTCGTATGAGTTAGCTTCATTCTGCTTCTATCTATGAAATTGGGGAAGCTTGTCTGGGGTTGTCTATTCTTAATGTTCATTAAGATGGGAAAATGGTCTGGTCTGTGGAGGCCGTCAGCGACCCGCCATGAAGTTGGAGGAAGTTTGGTCTGACTAGTCAGAGAAAGATCTCTAACTGATTGATGCGCAGCACATGTGAGTTGGGGAGTTATTAAATAGACAATACGGCCTAAGGCTTCTGGGTTCTGTATGTGTAGAGGACCTCAGAATATAGTTACTATTGAAGTCGGCCAGTAGACGGAAGTAGCAAGTGTTGTGACAGAAGTTCTCTTCGGTTCCACTGTGAAATGTTTGATGTAGATAGATAGAGAAACTGAAAATTAAGGTCTTAGAAGGACGGCTATGCCCTAAAGGGTTGAGTAGAGGGGTTAATTAAAAAATTACTTTAAATAAACTATTATGCTCACCACTACTATCGATAAATCCCGATGGTTATTCTTTATAAAATTTAAACACATTTAATACAAATTAGTACTTTTCTTCAAACAAATTTCTTGAAAGCATGCAATAGATTTCATAAACCATTAAATCATGCTTATGAAAAATGATTCCCTTCAAGTTCAACATGATCATGTTTTTTTCATAGGTTATTATGCAATTATGTAAAAATTAAAATTGAAATGATATGGGCTCATAGAAATAGTTTGTTAATAATATATTGCTATTTTTGATAAAATTCTTTTATTTTCAAGACGTCGTAGGAGGATATTTTTTTCTTCTTTTCATAGATAATTTGGTCTTGGTTCTAATTTGTCTGGTAAAGCTTTTGTTTGACTTTGATTTGATTTAACGATAAGCGTCACTGTATAAAATACTATAATCAGGAATAGGAATTTGATTTAAGTTTTGTTTCAATGTTTTCTAACTCAAGAAGTTTTCAAAAGTCAATTCTTGAATTTGATGAGGAAGTGAATTTATTACTGGATTAGATGCCAATTTCAAACATGAAATGAAAATAGATATTGGATCGTCCAAGAAGGGACTTCCAATTATTGCTGCAAAAAAACTCAAACTTATCTGCCCATCTTCTTCAAGAATTCTAAACTTCTAAGAAACAAATTTTTTTTTTTTATAGTGGAATTACCAAATTATTCCATACACAAATTTTTGAAATTAAAAACAATGTAAGACTCCTGAAAATTATTTAGACATATTAAAGAAATATGTATTTTTGTTCAATATGTATAATTCTTTTTTTCTTCATTTATCACGGAGAAAGCGGTTTTTTTTTTTTTCCAANCTCGCTAGTGCAGAGGGAATTTAATGAGATATCTAGCGCGTCCTGGTAGCATAACTGGTAAGTGCACCGGCCCGGATAGCAGGAGATCCAGGTTCCATTCCTGGTTGGGACAGATAGATTCTTTTATTCTATTCCCTCTCATTAATTGTTTGAATTTTAAAACATTTTGCATTCTGACGATGTACTCAAATTGAATAAAATTTAATGAAGAGATTATCTGGTTTTAGTTTACCATAAATCTCGCAACTCTGTTGTTATATTGATTTTGATGAAATAAGTTTTCACTATAGCGGGATCTAAACCGGCGTTTTCTTATCAGTTTTTTTAATCCTGCTGTAGCTGGACTTTCTTTTCTTTAATGAATTTAGTATTTAGCTCTATACTTAATTTGTTTAAATTAAATTATACCATTCATATGTCGGTTGATCTGCATAAAGTTTTTCCACAATTCTTTCTTGAGTTTTGGTATATTCCTCGTTATATTTTTATACTCTATATATTGTTGGAGCAAGGGATCGTTTCTGTAGTTCAATGGTCTACTCACATACATTATTTCACCATGGGTTTTTACACGTTTTTGAATACATATAGTTTTGTATTTTTTTGATAGTGGCTTTGGCTACCGTTTGTTATATTACATTGATGGTAGTACACAGCATATTGATTTTCGAGTTATCCAAGTAGGTGAGGTGAGATAAGTGTTGGTAGTCGTATGAGTTAGCTTCATTCTGCTTCTATCTATGAAATTGGGGAAGCTTGTCTGGGGTTGTCTATTCTTAATGTTCATTAAGATGGGAAAATGGTCTGGTCTGTGGAGGCCGTCAGCGACCCGCCATGAAGTTGGAGGAAGTTTGGTCTGACTAGTCAGAGAAAGATCTCTAACTGATTGATGCGCAGCACATGTGAGTTGGGGAGTTATTAAATAGACAATACGGCCTAAGGCTTCTGGGTTCTGTATGTGTAGAGGACCTCAGAATATAGTTACTATTGAAGTCGGCCAGTAGACGGAAGTAGCAAGTGTTGTGACAGAAGTTCTCTTCGGTTCCACTGTGAAATGTTTGATGTAGATAGATAGAGAAACTGAAAATTAAGGTCTTAGAAGGACGGCTATGCCCTAAAGGGTTGAGTAGAGGGGTTAATTAAAAAATTACTTTAAATAAACTATTATGCTCACCACTACTATCGATAAATCCCGATGGTTATTCTTTATAAAATTTAAACACATTTAATACAAATTAGTACTTTTCTTCAAACAAATTTCTTGAAAGCATGCAATAGATTTCATAAACCATTAAATCATGCTTATGAAAAATGATTCCCTTCAAGTTCAACATGATCATGTTTTTTTCATAGGTTATTATGCAATTATGTAAAAATTAAAATTGAAATGATATGGGCTCATAGAAATAGTTTGTTAATAATATATTGCTATTTTTGATAAAATTCTTTTATTTTCAAGACGTCGTAGGAGGATATTTTTTTCTTCTTTTCATAGATAATTTGGTCTTGGTTCTAATTTGTCTGGTAAAGCTTTTGTTTGACTTTGATTTGATTTAACGATAAGCGTCACTGTATAAAATACTATAATCAGGAATAGGAATTTGATTTAAGTTTTGTTTCAATGTTTTCTAACTCAAGAAGTTTTCAAAAGTCAATTCTTGAATTTGATGAGGAAGTGAATTTATTACTGGATTAGATGCCAATTTCAAACATGAAATGAAAATAGATATTGGATCGTCCAAGAAGGGACTTCCAATTATTGCTGCAAAAAAACTCAAACTTATCTGCCCATCTTCTTCAAGAATTCTAAACTTCTAAGAAACAAATTTTTTTTTTTTATAGTGGAATTACCAAATTATTCCATACACAAATTTTTGAAATTAAAAACAATGTAAGACTCCTGAAAATTATTTAGACATATTAAAGAAATATGTATTTTTGTTCAATATGTATAATTCTTTTTTTCTTCATTTATCACGGAGAAAGCGGTTTTTTTTTTTTTCCAAAAAATATTTTACTCCTATGAAACATACCGTTGGGTTTTCCCGTCACGGAGTGGTCTTCCAATATTTCTGAAATTATATTATCCATATGAGCAAAATAATAAATCTTTAAAAGACCCCCGAAAATTCTTACTATACGTAAAATCTTGACCAAGCACGTACATAAAAATTATGCTAACATTTTTTATCAGAGCTCAGTTATTTTAATTATTATATAGAAGCTGAAGTTAAACTTACTCACCTATTGTTCATCTATAAAATTATAGCGTTTGCTAATTCCTTTACAGCCTCAGCCTTAGCAGTGGTAATTGTTATATTGGTTGAACTTATAACGGTGATAAAATTTATGTAAATTATATTCTCAAATCATTATACAAAAATATTTAATTAAAATATAGATTTCGATGTGACAATAATTTAAATTTATTTCATAGCTGAATTTAAATCTCAATGTGCTAATTTAATAATAAAATTATGTTTAAATCAAATGAGCATTTAATGAATAGAGGTTTGCACTTTAAAAATATATCAGCCGCTGTTTGTAAGAATGAGAAATAATCTTATTTAAATTAAATAAAAAACAACTCAGTTAATACAGTGCATCTCTTCAATTGATGTTCTTGTAAATTGTACATTTTATAAAAATCAAGAGTATAATAAAAAAATAACCTTATTCTAACAGATTGCTATATTACCAAGAACTAAGAAATTGCTATATTAATGGATTTAAAAAAAAAATAAATTCATTGGTGCTTGCTTCATAATTATTCGAGTAATTCTAAAGTTAATCTTTTCTATAAGATTGTGATTATTTAAATATCTTTTTATAAATTATAATAGACAACATCCCATATTTTATTTATCCAGAATCTTTTCAGAACATATTCAAACTATCAATACTGCTTTTTTCATTATGTATACTTACGTTATTTTGTTCAGGGCCAAGATAATTTTTTTCTCTTCATTTTAAGTAATTTTAGATGTCTATGGGTCTATTCCACAATTTCTTATGTAATTATATAAATTTATTCAGTAAAATAATGCATTAAATCTATGGAAGAAAAAAAAAAGATAGGTGAAGCTAGTGTTTTCTAGTTGAGCTTTTTGGCATATATCAGTTTTGATATATTTTTTTACCGTTTTTACAAGTATGTTTGGAACATAATTATTCAATTATATGGTCCTATGCAGAATAAAAAGTTGTACGTTTATATAAAACAATGTGTATGATATACAATTTCAATGAATAGCATAGACTATTATATATATATATATATCCCTATACACTAGCGAGAGCCTAACCTCGTCGTCTTCCTCGTAGGTTAGGCTCTCGCTAGTGCAGAGGGAATTTAATGAGATATCTAGCGCGTCCTGGTAGCATAACTTGTAAGTGCACCGGCCCGGATAGCAGGAGATCCAGGTTCGATTCCTGGCTGNTTGAATATGCTCTTTAAAATGTCTCAAATGAATTTGGTATAAAGTATTTATTACTTGACAAAGGCCTGAGTATGATTTCTGGCTGGAAGTTTTATTTTATTTTCTGGAAAGATATTTTAGATCAATCTTCAGAATGAAAACTTAAATAATTATTATGGTGTCTGGTGAAACATGTCTCGCAGTGTTTCTCGTACATTATTTCTTGACTGAAATAAAAGTCTTTAGTAATTTAGAAAAATTATTTTCTGTAAACAGAGATGGCTTGAAACATTTGATTTTTACTAAAAGGAATAATTAGACTGGATTCACAAAGCCTTTCACAAACAATTATGCGACTGACGGTAAAAAGGAAAATAAAAAAAAAATCAAAGAAAATATGCAAGGCGGTTTGAGGGCTGACCATAATCGTTTGAGAAGGTTGGCCACTCACTAGGAAATTAACAACTTCCGAAAAACTTGTCCACTCCTACACTTTCTCTTTGAGATAATTTATTAAAATATTTTTGGGGAGGAGCGATCGCCCCAGGGCCTCCCACATGAAAAACATATTTCCTCCTACCCTTTGTCCCTAACTATTTGCCCGGAGGCTGATTTTAAATTTTTCACAGTCCTCAAGACCCCTCTACCCCTCTCCCACCACATACCTACCTTGGTTTTTTGGGGAGGGAGGGAATTGAGTGAGACCGAGAGACAACCCTTCCTCCCAACACCCCGCCCCCTCGATAAGCCTTCTTCCGAAGGAAGCAGGCGTTTGTGACCAGGGCTGCTTTGAAGGTAGAGCTGCCACAAAATTCTTTGGTTCCAACCATGTAATAAAAGAAGAGGAAAAATAAGATAAAAAAGAAAAAAAGAAAGAAAAGAGAACGTTCTTTTAGGACAAGGCAGAGGAGATTACAGGTTGGGCTCCCTTTTGTTGCTGCAATGCTAATTATTTCAATAGGGATTTGGTTCTAAAAGTCTACCACAGCTTAAAATATCTTGAATTTTCTAAAAATAGTTCCTTTAAATTAAATCAATAATTTTCAGTTACATACTGAAAATGCATGTCTTAGCTGCCTTATGCAATCGCTCTTGTTGTGGTGATATGTGGTACAATATTTAATCTCAGGAGCCTACAAATCTCTGATATTGATATAGGAATTGTTGAAGAGACGAGCGTGTCTCATATATGCATAGTAAAGGCTATTGTTATTTCATGTAGCAGGGACAGTTAGCTCCTCTGTGGAGAGAAGGTGGCCGTTCACGAACGAGTGGTCGCTAGAGAAGAAGATTGAGTAAGGTGGCTATCAGCCGAGATCTCCTGACGACCGACCGCCGAGAGAGACAAGAAGAACTGAGTATTTCACGATCTTAGTTTTTTATCCTTAATTATATCCGCTCATTCCGCTGTCCTAATGCTCTCCTGATGGCATCAAGACCTCCCCCTTCCGGTCCCACACTTCCCAGAGGACAGTCTTTTTTTCTAATTGCTTATAGATTATATCCCTTGTCCGCGACGCCAGCCCTCTCGCCTAGGAAAATCTCAGAGGCAGTCCTGGGTTCCCTGAATCAAAGTTTACAAAAGAGTTTCTTTCTCCTGCCAGAAGATTCCTGATCGAACTGTATAAATTTTACAAAATGCAAATACTTCTTTTGATAGTCTAATAGCACGTGTAAAAGGAGCCTTTTATCGACCAGAGCTATCATAACGGCCAGGAACATTTGATCCAGGTGACAACAAGCCCCTTCTCGCCTTCATGATAGCCCTTAATATGACTTACAATGTAAGCCGAAACGTCGGAAGATAATAAAATATACCTTTTTTTTTAAATTTTTTTTTTATGTGGGATCAGCCTTGACCGAACCTTATCAAATTCTCTACTAATAATCTCTATTTGATTTAANGGATTTCCCATATGGGCTTAGGAGACATTCCAAAAGATCTTACAGTAATCCTAGACTGGAGAAGCTGTATGCGCACTAGCGTCATCTATTTTTTAAATAATGAAACCAAAATCAGCATTTGAGCTTAAGCTTTAGTGATTACGTAAGGAAAGGAAGCTACTGGCGTTGACACCAATATATAATATTGTATGAGTAATATTTTCCACAATTGGAGAAATACTTGATGATACTTATATTATCATACGTTTCCAACAATTATTTTCGCAAGGTTCTTGGGAGTGATGTGTTTGCCAGCATTTTGTTTATTTCTGTTAAGGCGCTGATAACTGTTTCTGTTATTATCTCATCTGGTCCTTACCTCTTTGTTGTCAAATAATTCTTTGCTTTTTATTTTCTTCGTGAATTTAGGAGAATAATCTGTTTCCACCATGCACTCTCTCTTTCTCTCTCTCTCTCAAAACAAATCTTGCTGTTACTATGATTTGTTTTTTCCAATTTTAACATTTTACCTTCTAGATAGCCTTTTAAATTGTCATACATCTAAGCAACTTACTTTCGTTAACTTAGAAGACCATTCGTCGAAATTTCAACAATTCTGCCAACATTTTGCTCTTTCTTCTTCTTTTTAAAAGCCATTTAAGTCTGAAGAAGGCATTAATTAGAAGAACTCATACAATAATAGTTCCTTTCATTATTTTTAGCAAGTTGCCACAAGTCTTAACCTGTTTCCAATACGTACGCACAATCGGTTTCATATTCTTGTACACTTTCTGGGTCCGGAATTATTGTTACCGGTCTCCCAGCAACTGTTATCCTAGAAGTGATCCTATCATGTCGCTTCAGTCCAAAAGCTCGTCCCGCTTACATCTATGTAATGTAATTACATGTTTCCTATATCTGTCTTAGATTTTATGCACACTTATAATACATTTTTGTTCTACAATATTTTTTTGTTAAGGAGCCCCTTGGTCTCAAGCACAAAAAATTACAGCTCTTAGAACAAATAACTTCAAAACTAAGAAAAAGTACATAGTATACAAATTACTTAGATTTTTGGATAAAATCCGTAAAATAAAAGTTTCGAATCTATTGAATGATGTTGGATAAAAAATGTATTAATTTTTCTTCCCATACTTGCTTTAAACATATATAATTTTTACTGAACTTGATATTGAATTTTACTTCTTTAAAAAAGGAATAAGAAATATTCATAGGAAATATACTTAAAAATACACAACTTGACGGTCAAGAATTTATTCCATATTGATTATTCTTAAAAAATAAGAAAATTATGGGGGCGCCAGGGCTGCTCAGGGCATGCTTTTATCTTTAAATAAATGCTCGACCTGAGCCATGGATGTTTAGAATGGGGTGGCAACCTGTAGATAAAAGACAATTGAGTCTCTGGCTGATATTACAAATCTTCATCGTATTCAAATTTCTTGTGTACGGCGATAGATTTAGACAGCGGACGCATATATCTTCTTTCTACAAGTCATAAAAAGTGACAAGCTAAAGTTTCAGGCATTACAGAATATTTGTTTTTCCCATTCCACTGGTTCATTTTTATAAAATACTAATTAATAGAAAACAAGATTTTACCATGATATCCAACTGTAATGCCCATTACTTTATGAAAACTTTTCTAATGAAGTGACTATAGTCCATTCCCGCAAAGAATTTCCATTGTGAAGGGACGGCGAGAAAATATTTTAATTACAATAGACGTGCTGTTGTATCTACTCATATTCTTACATTGCTATCTTTCAGCGCGCATCTAATAATTAGAGGGGATGGTTGTGTGAAGCCGGGGGGGCGAGGGTGGAAGATTAGTGGAGGGGGGTGTTTGCAGGCAGCTTCTTGTCAAATTAGCAAACCGCTGACTTGACGTACGAACGGCGCCAGGTACACTTCAGCCCTTCCCGGGTCAATGTGTCCCGCTATCATCTGTCAATCAAACATCCAATTATCAACTGGGCTCAACAATTAAGTAACAGCCTTCCACATTCTCACTCTTCCTAACGACAAAGATCATATCTGTGTGTCTGCTTGCGTGTGTGTGTGTGCGCGCGCGTGCGTGCGTGCGTGCGAGTGTGAGTGTGTGTGTGTGTGTGCGTGTGGGTGTAGAGAGAGATATAGATACATAGATATATAAAATTAAGCACTCACGGCTGCGATATGTATAATAAATTAGAAGGACTCTTCACTAAAGAAGGGTGAGAAATCTCCTCGAAAATTATACTCATTGTAATTTTTCTTTTTGTGTCTTCACTACACTCTTTCTCCCACCTGTTCATATCTATTATATATATATATATATATATATATATATATATATATATATATATATATATATATATATATATATATATATATATATATATATATATATATATATATATATATATATATATATATATATATATATATATATATATATATATATATATATATATATATATATATATATATATATATATATATATATATATATATATATATATATATATATATATATATATATATATATATATATATATATATATATATATATATATATATATATATATATATATATATATATATATATATATATATATATATATATATATATATATATATATATATATATATATATATATATATATATATATATATATATATATATATATATATATATATATATATATATATATATATATATATATATATATATATATATATATATATATATATATATATATATATATATATATATATATATATATATATATATATATATATATATATATATATATATATATATATATATATATATATATATATATATATATATATATATATATATATATATATATATATATATATATATATATATATATATATATATATATATATATATATATATATATATATATATATATATATATATATATATATATATATATATATATATATATANATATATAGATGAACTACAATCTTTGATACTTCTATTTATTTACATTTTTTTAAATATTGCTTACAATTAGTACAGAAATTGGTTAATTTGACGGAGAACTGTCCTCACGTTATTCCAAATGGGATAAATAAAAAAAAAATGTATTACCCAATGTTTTCATTTATCTAATCCAGTATTGTATTCCTTAATTTTAAACCACCGTCAAAATTACATTAAGTAAACTGAGAATCATAATGTGAAAATAAGATTTCCTAATCATCCATGATTCACTATGGGGATTTCCCATATGGGCTTAGGAGACATTCCAAAAGATCTTACAGTAATCCTAGACTGGAGAAGCTGTATGCGCACTAGCGTCATCTATTTTTTAAATAATGAAACCAAAATCAGCATTTGAGCTTAAGCTTTAGTGATTACGTAAGGAAAGGAAGCTACTGGCGTTGACACCATAAAGCAACTTTTGAATCATTTCCTATGACCCAAATCGATCCAATA
Source organism: Oncopeltus fasciatus (assembly GCA_000696205.2). Classification (NCBI taxonomy): domain Eukaryota; kingdom Metazoa; phylum Arthropoda; class Insecta; order Hemiptera; family Lygaeidae; genus Oncopeltus; species Oncopeltus fasciatus. The sequence continues at coordinate 290,797 of KZ807073.1, forward strand.
AAGAGTAACTAAAAATTTAGTCAGCTATTACATTATATACATACATATATGTGTATATATATATATATATAAGATCTATTCACGCACTAGCTGTTAACACGTCCTTCTTTTTTTTACTCGTTCTTAAACTTCTCCTTTTTAGGTTTGAAGGCATGTAAATACGAATGAACAGTAATAAAAAGACTAGCTGACAGATACACATTGAACATGGCTACATCCATACTGAAGCGGTCAGAGGCCATCGATAAACTCCACTCAATCACGCAAGAACTGCACATGTAGTGTCTGGGGGCGATATAGTCCTGTCTGGAAACCTGGCGACCTCCAGTTCAACCTTCCTCCAGCATGGGATTCTCCTGATAGCTGACACTTTAGTCTCCTTATCTATTAGATATACAAATTACCTTATCTTTTCCCACTTTGAAAACTGTGAAACTAGTGTACTGAGCTAGAGCACACGACCAGAAAATACTACCACTTTTTGTATTTTTTTAATCTGGGAATTCGTAAAAGCTGAATGTCTGGAAAAGTAAACCCGTCAAAAGAGCAAATTTTATTTTCAATATTTTAAAGCTGGTTCAGCTTAATTAAATAAAATAAATTAATAAATAAATGTCGCTAATGAGATAACCTCAAAGAAAAATGTATACAAAATTGTTCAAAAACGTTTTACAAAATTCGGTCACAATCCTTAATAAATATGGTTTAAAAATTATTAAAATTACTCAGGTAAATCAGAGAATATAAATCTAAAAAGAAAGAGATTAAAAATTACTGTAATCACATAATTAATATTGAACGGCAAAGTGCTCTTTTGTTACATTTGACATTGTACAGAGTGACTTTTCCACAACAATATCCATCAGACATTAGATTTTTATTTTATTTTAAACTACCTTTTCAGTCGGTTAAAAACAACCTCTCCTTTTCGGCAGGTTTCCCTATTACGAATAATTAAAATTTCATTAAGCAAACATAAAACGAATGCTGGAATAATATTTTGAATAAATAAAACGTTACTCATTAATAAAAGGACGATCTTTAATTGACTTTGAGAGAATGCCAGGGGTAATTAGCCTGGGAAAAAATAAATAAATAAAGAGACGAGGGGGGCTAATTTTGATTGATTTTAAAGTGATTTATCCTCCGCTCGTCTTCAGTAGGCCTTCATTACTCTCTTCATTAGGCGAACGCAAGGGAAGGGGATCTGTTGACAATTGCTTTCCATCAGAGTGATTTATTGATCAACCTCTATTTCCATTTTTACTTCCTGTAATGTCTCCCAAATCCAAGTGGTCCAGTGTGCTTGTCCAGTAACTCCTGCATAATCCAGTAGCGGGGTTATACTCCTATAATATATCTACCCCAAGTGCATTCCACATAAACATTCGGATAACTGTCTACAGAGACACTTCTTACAATATTCACAACAATCAATCTGACACTGTTTTATCTAATCGTTTCCCTTCGACGAGTCTGACGTATCGTATGTTTATAAGCGATTTATTTATGTGATTATAATAATGATGTATTTTATGATATATATATATGTAGGTATGAATGCATGTCAGCCAAGCGCATATGAGCACGTGCATGAGGTAGCTAAAGATCCTCGGGTCATTAGCCAATTAAAAAAGTATTGATTACGTATATATATATATTTTTTTATTATTTTTTTTGTGTGTGTGCGTGCGTGTGTGAGTGTGCGTGCGTGCGTGCGTCAGTGCGTGCGTGAGTGCATGTGTGTGTGTGTGTGTTGTAAATAGGGTTCTCCCCTCGGTATACCAATGGGCACTCCTGACTTTTAGTTTTCATCAAATCAGAGTAGCTCTTTTAGTTTTTGTAGCTCAAAGAGATAGTTTCAAATGTAATATATAAAGTAATTTTTTTATTTAAGTTTTATATTGAATAATAATAGTAAGAAATGCTTAATAAATAATCATTATGTATTATAT
>KZ807073.1:298344-319849 GCA_000696205.2 Oncopeltus fasciatus
ATATATATATATATATATATGTTTTAACTTATATTTATTTATTACATTCCTGTTAATATTAAAAAAATTTGTAATTTGATCGTAACGACATGTTTATTACTGACATTCAATGACAATCACGTGAAGAGAGAAGGTGAATGACACTATTCTGAAATTTTAGGTATTACCAATGATTTTATTATAATTTATCAAGTTTTTACCTATTTTCCATAACATTTTTACTCTATTTTAGTGAATAAGCCTGACACTACAGTGCTAAGAGAGCTACTTCGACTTTTTTTCTTTTTAAATTGAAGATATAAGATTTCGAAGATAACTGTATGTCCTATATCCAATAAGTACTGTAGACAACGTATATAATAACAAATCTCATTGATCCTTTTCCATCTATTGAAGAATACTACAATAGTCTCCCAGGTTTAATATTATTGATCGATAGCTTACATTGACCAATATAATGATCATGATAAACCCACTTAAAGCCTTTCTAAATCAAAATGAAAAACCTATCAATGGAACTTTGTTTCCACAAACATTCATGACTGAAATGGGATCCTGGTCATCCGCCAGTCATGAATATTGGATCCTGTTGACACGAAGTCCCCTCTCGTTTTCATGATAGCCCTAAAGGTGGCTTACGATGTAGGCCGAAACGTTGGCAGATAATTAAAATACATTTTTTTAATTGTATTTTTTGGAGCAACCTTGACCGAACCCCAACAAAAAAAATCAACTAATAATCTCTACGGACAAATAACTCTCTATATAAGTATGAATGTTTTTATTACATTTCTTTAATAATAGAGCAGAACCAATCAGACAACTTTATTACAGCTTAAGTGCATTATTACATCCTAAATTTTAATCCAATTTATTACCGATAAGTCACATTTCATGAAACTTTTCAGATTCAGTAATGCCAAAAACAATTATACTAACAGAAAGCCAGCTACAATCCCGTTAAAGCTTATTAACAAATGACAATAAGAAAGTCATTAAAATTGTAAAAGAAAGACTTTCCCACCCTCTTCACTACAATGTCAGTTGTTTTTCTGTTTCATCTCACTGTACTTTTTGGCTTATCAAGATCAAAATTGTCATTTACTCCTGTTTTTGTAAATTTTAATAAAATCAATGGGAACGGAAATTTTTCCATGCCAGTGTGACAATTTTTTTTATTGTGAAACAATAAAACTAGCGGAGAAAGGAGAAGCAATTTGCGTCCTCTACAAAATAAGGTGTTTCTTGAAAGCTTTCTATCATCGGCTTTGGGTTAGTTGGCAGTTGCCGGATCCCAAGTTCCGTAACTCGTAAGAAAGGGAGCAAGGGGGTGGGGACGATGACAGGGAGACGAGTGGAGCAAAAACCACCCCCTCCGGCCCCCTCTTCCCCCATTAAACCCAATGCCTTCGTATAAATTCGGATCGCCGCGGTCGTGTCTTAAGGCCAGGAATTAATCTGCCGTTCTCTCCGAGGCTGGAGAGCTTCTCACCAAGTCTGCTACTGAAATATGACTGGGTTTTTCCTGATCCTCACCCCCTTTACTACCTCTACGGATTGCTGTGAAAAGAAACCGCTGTTAACGTTCCCAACAGAGATAAGGGAACCACAAATGCATCATTCTCAACGAAGACAAATATTTGTATCTTAAAAAAGAAGTTTAGAAACCGCATGCTTGTGCTTACAGTAGTTATATGAAGGATTTTCTCAGATTTATGTATTTTACCATTTTTAGGGAGAGAGCAATAATTATTTCTATTTCTCAACATTTTTTACTATTTTTTTTACCCCCTTAAAACCACTTAGAGTGAATAGAGTGTTGCTATCTATAGGTAGCAACTCTATTCTAAGCATCCATGGCATTGGGCAAGCTTATGTTTCACGGTAAATGATTGCCAAAGGTAGACTTGAGCCCCCAGTCCAGAGTCCTCGGCTAAGCCAACGCAACTCTTATTTTTACGGTTTTCTCAATTCTTTTATATATGAGCAATAAATTTTAGAGGTCACAATGGTACAAAATTCGCCAAGGATTTTATCGAAAATGTAGGATAAGACCCTAATTAATTGAAAAATAAGTGTAAAAGGAATATCATATATACACAGAGAAAAGAATAAAAAAATATTTGAAATGGCTTTATATTTTTTATTGAAATATTACTTAATATTTTTTATGCTCTGAATAAATAATTACAAAATATAAAAAAGATTATTATTGCTTTTTGCATCATCCATTTACAACTAAATAACAGAGAATCTCGGAAATATTACATTTTTCCAACTCCTACTTTCATACACTCCATCCAGTGATTACAAACCTAAATTAAATCAATCTATAGTATATCCATTAATAAAATATAAATCGTGCCATTAATGACTGTAAGGATTAAATGTAAAAATTTTAAAAAAATAACAAAGAAAACAAGAAAAACCACATAAATATCCATTTTGTTTCCGATTCATCAATAAAATTGCGGACAACCATATTTTGACTGAATTAGGTACTTAATTTTCAAGCATGTTAAAAATGAAACTGAAATTAAATCTAATTAAGTAGGTAAAACAAATAAAAGAAGGTTATTTTTTTTACAATTTAAAATTTTTTTCAATTGTATTGTATTTTCACAGTCGAAGAGAAGAATTGGTTCTTTTATGCACCTCAAGACGGACGATAGCTAATTGGTTATTCTAACAATGTAGGAGAAAAGACAACTAATGTTCTCTTCATAAAATCTATTATTTGCTAAACAGTTTTTGGGATGGGTGGATCACCCACAGCTGTTATGTGGGATCCATCATTTGAGCTGATGTCCAGATATTAAGAGGTACTCAGATTGAGAAGGTGTATGTGACTCCCTTATTTAATGCCATATAATTGTTTATTTTATTTTGGATTAGATTTTTCTAAAAAGGAGAATAAAGAATAACACTAGAATACTAAGAGGGAATATACCTGAAAGTTTTATATTATTATATATAAACATTAAGTGTTTAGTATATTTCTTGGCCTACTGGCATTATTTTGAATGACGGTGGGTATTAATTGTTTTTATTTTTGCAACCTTAAAATTTAAATGTTTTCGGGTGTTATTCATATGTGAATCTTATCAGCGATTACAAGATCTGCAATCTCGGGATGTTTTTTTTGTGGTATTTAATCCCAAGTAAATTTTAACAATTTTTAGTGCAAGGGAACAGACTGTCCCATCCAGGACGCGAACCTGTTCTCCTGCTATCTGGGCCAATGCGTTTTCCATTTACGCTACCAAGACAAGTCTGAAAAGTTATTACATTTCCCGCACTAGAGTCTAGAGTCTAACCTCTGAGGCAGGCAAATATATCGTCTTATGCTCGGAGGAGCTGACGTTGTCAAGCTGTTTAAATGACTCTCGTTATTTGTTTTTAAATTTTAATTTTATAAATTTTTTTGTGGTATTTAATCCCACGTAAATTTTAACAATTTTTAGTGCAAGGGAACAGAATAACAGTTCTAGCTGGGACAGTTAGATTTTTATTCTGTTTCCTTGCTCTAAAAATTGTTACTGACACTTGTTACAAATGGGCTTGAAACTGATGAGTTAGCGCATGTCATAGGTCTTGTTTACCCACTGGAAAGAAGAAATCTAAAGAAATCCGATCAATAATCAATCGGAAACCAGTTTTGTAACACTTAACACAAGAAAGAATGTTTTTTTAAAAAGAAAATAAATTTAGGACAAGGCGAGAGTCGAACCCGCGTTTCCTGATCATTAGCCAGACGCTCCGACCTCTCTGCTACGAGGGCCCTAATCCTAAGTTGCCAGAAATTTCTTCCTAGAGGTCACCTAGCTTCCCAAGTATGCGAATTAATTCGCCGGTGGACTGAAAGCAGTCACTTCTATTGAGAACCACACCGGTGTTACCACAACGGAGAACTTTTGATTAATTCGCACTTCTGGGAGGCTAGAACACCTCAAGGGAAAGGTTTCTGACGAGACTGGATTAGGGCTCTCGAAGTACAGAATTCAGCACCTCTGACAAGAGATTAGAAAACGCGGGTTCGACTCCCGCCTTGTCCTAAACTTCTTTTCTTTAAAATAATAATCTTAAACTATGAAACAATTCATTTTTTGGTAGTTTATTAAATTTATAATTGGAAATATAAAGTCATCTACAAAAAGAGACGCAAGTTTTTCTGCATATTATATTGTTGTCATGGATGAACCCTATTTATTAGAAAATGTAAAAATGATTATACCACAGAGCGACATCATAATGAATATCGGTTGAAAATGTTAGTTCCTCTATTTACACCTACCATAATAATTAGAAATGAAATACATAAAATCAATAATGAACAAGATTGTTTCTGATAATTATTATTTAATCAAGGGTTAAGAAATATATTCATGTCACAAACCTTTACGTAATATGCAATTTAATCAAACATCCGAAATATATGGAATAAGAAATAAATAAAACCCAAATATGAAGAAAGAGGATGGCTACATAAAAGGGCACTAGGAAAGTGGGTTATAGATAAAAAAACCGTTTTTAATCTCGGGATGTTTTTCTCCCTTTTTAGAAGTCTTATCCGATCGAAACGAAATAGAAGGGCGTCAGAAAGAAAAGATATGATGAAAAAAAATCAGGAAAGGGCCATTCATATGGAAAACCCAGGGGGTAGCGGGTACGGAGGGGTGAAAGGGTTGCTGCTCCGGTGATATATACTCAACATCAATGGACCTCTGTACAAAAACTCTTATAGAAATTAAAGATGCTCCCCCCTCCAACTCTCTCCTACCGATACGTCCTGTTCAGGGCGTCACCCTCCACAAGAACCGCTCAATACTGTATCATCTCTCACCAAAAGTCTCTCCCTCATTAGGAATGACGAGGCCCCCTCCCAGGTATTTAATTCACTACTTCATTCAATTCAAGCAGGAGCACTCCATAATATCACTCAAGGGTCATCGATGTGAAAGAGACCGATGAACGAAGAAAACAAGATTTAAAAAAAAAAAAAAATGAAAAAGCAAGGGGGAATAAATGTCTTCGCCTACATATTTTAATGTCTCTCATTATGTTTATAAAGCTGCATTTTATTTTATTTTATTTTTTTTCTACAAATTTTGGTAAATAATACTTGCTCTAATTTTTTTTTAGTTATCCAAAAATATAATAAAATGGTATAACCTTTTAGCAACTCATGCCATCAATGACTACTTCACTCATTAAGATATATCCTAATTAATGTTTTATGCAACTCTATCACCATATTGCACCTTCTCCGTCGTTCCATAGGGCGAAGGCCGCTTTTATTTTTTATTTTTTATATATATATTTTTTTGGTTTANAGCCAATAGAAAAAATTGTTTTAATAACGCAGGAGATTATTATTCCTTAATCAAACCTCCCACAATAGTCATGAGGAAATATTTGCAGTATGTACAAAACCAAAAACTTTTTTAATATTCCTATTTAAGGATAATGTAGTAATTTGCCTGGAATATATATAATTTTTGTTAAAAAAAATAAGTTTTATGCTTGGTCGATATCACATGTAAAAATTTATATCTATAATATCATAGTCCACGTTCTACCATCCTCAATATGGCTATGTAACTCCTCTTCTCATTACCCATTAGCTGATGACACCTCCGGTTAAACGCTTTTCTTTGAGATATTATCTACAATCTGATTTACAAATAGTCTCTTTACTTAAATTAGTTCGAAGTGAAAATAATCTGGAATTAAAGTAAGAAGCCCATCGGCTGGGAGTAATGGCTCCGGCTGAGACAGTGGCGTGTACAGACCACCTGGACAGGGGCAATCCTCCACTCGGCGTGTAGATGTGCCGTGAGGATTGAACCGCGGATGTGATTGAAATGTGAGTTGGGTGGCCGCCGCGGGATCCCACCCACAAACCATTCATTACCGATTCGCTCAAGCAACCGATAGCCCTAGACGTCAGAACGCTCAATCCCGGCCACCGGCTTTCCTGTACTTCCGTCTGGCCAATTAAATTACCGTCATTCTTCTAAGCTACGTATGGAATGGATCAAGTCCCTTCACAAAAAATTTAACTGAAATTTGAGTAATTATTAATGCCCTATAATAATGTATTATATTTTAACCAATTTTAGTCACTAATGCTATTACAGTCAATATATAAAGCCAATATAACTACGTAATGTAACTACTATTCATATAATCTATATGCAGTACAATACAGCAATCAATATAATAAAGAGTTACTTCTACAATTACTTTAACAAAAAGGAAGAAGGTTTTAGCAGTAGTTTAGAGGAACAGGTGAGCATCTAGTTTGGGCAAGGATAAGTGGTAGGGGTAACCCATAACTCAAAGAAGTGTAAGCCCCCAAAAGAAAAACCAATGGGCAATGGTGCCGAAATTTGATATTCTCTCTCATTAATGGATTTTTTTCATATAAGATTCAGCACAATAGCATATTGAGAAGGTACATATAGTTTAAAATAATTTTATATACAAGTTTTGGAACATAGGAGCCTCCATTCAGAGAAACATTATAGAGTGTACTTATCCTCGGTAACATAAAGTGACTGTGATATATAGAAAAGTTGGTGGCTGATGATTATGCAGGCCTGTGTCAGTTTTTTTAAGGGACGTACTTAGAAGAGGCTACTCATATAGTTATTTTTCATAAACATTGGTCAAAATACTTATAAAATAAAAATTGCCCAGCTTGGTCAAATTGCGACACTTGCAAAATCGACCAACCGCTGTACTTGCTAGTCAATGTGCAGCGCGGTAGATTGGGACATATCTGGACATAAGTTTATTTTATTGCCAAGAGAAAAAATATTGCCTGGGCGAAAGGTCGGATGAATTATGAAAATAAAATGAGATGTGAGAGCAGTGGGTCGGCAGAAGGGTTTAGGTGGTGGGTTGGGGGTCGGTGCCTTCAGCAGGCCGGGATTTGATTGATGTTGCTTTAATTAATAAACGATGATCGCACCTCTTTCCAGAGAGCGGCCAACCTGAACTCACCGAGCCCTAACTTCAGCGGGGGGAGAAGGTTTCTGACATCTTTGAAAACCTTGTATAATTTGTTTGAGGTATATGCCGGGAAGGATAGATGGAAGGTTGGCAGGAATCCGGAGGTCCCAAGGTGATTGATCTATCTGAACGCTGTAAGTAGCCACTCTGCTTGTCATAAAGAAAGAAAAACGACCCTTGTGCCTTACTTTTGGCGAAAAAAATAAGTAGATTACTCTGTTAGGTCAACGTTCGATCACAGCACCAAAAATATAATTCGCACTAACTATTCATTAACTAGACATTCGATACATATGTGCGACCTCTTAGCCCTGGTTCCATTATTGAATCTAGACTTCCACTTAAAACTACAAATCGACGTAAAAAAAAAATCCCCCTACTTTTTGTAATTTTGATATAAATTATTTACAGCACTTGGTGATTTTAAATGTAATATAGCCAAACAACTTTTTCTTATTTTATTAGATCTAAGGCTGACATATACCTGTTTTCGGAGAGTATATTTACATACAATTTGAAATTCAAAACAATTTCCAAACCAATTTTAACACAACATAAAATAGGAAACACCTGGTTGAATGTATAAGAGATAAAGAGGTGAGAAAGTATGTATCAATATCTGATTCTCACACGTCGGTCCAAGTGTAGCGCTATTAATAATATGGATAGGGTCAGAACATAGAATAGTGTATGATGAGAATAGTGATATTGGATCCAGTAAAATATAGTCCACAAGGAATTGCATTAGTCTAGACCAGTTGTATAGGCGAGTGCATGGTCAATGCAAAAATCTAGCAGAAACTGCTGTTAAATTGCGTTCTATATAAATTAGTAATATCGAAAGAAAAAAAATTTTTTTTCTAAAATCTCTCCATAGTTTAGGTAGTGAATTCTAAATTGTCGGCATACTTTATTGTTTATCATGAAACAAATGATAGAGACGCATGAATATTGGCTTTATAGCTCCACGAAGAAGACTACTCAATTTAATAAGTAAATCCCAAACATTAAATTAAAAAAGCAATCATCTGTCAGTATAAAAAAATTCCAGGGGCCAAAATTTAAACTATATATCATTTTTTTCTAGCCACCTTACTAGGATTTAATATGAAAAACAAATTATGAGAGTATGTCATGAAAGAGTGGAAGGCTGAGCCACTACTGACCTATTATCTACGATCTGCATAGATTACCACCAGGTATGCAGTGTTTCATCAAAATGTCAAAAACTAGAACCCTCCGAGGAGCGCATGAAATGGTTGAAATACGTTTTTATTACAATCTTGGGAGGTCCTCATTACCAGAATGGTAACAGTGGATGAATCATTAACCTGCTAATGGTAACATATTGCTGTACCTATTAATGGAACATCCGCTTGCGACATGCAATTAGACGACACTTAAAACTAGTTATTTTCACCTATAGAGCATGAACTGCAGTCAAGATATCAAGAAGATGATAGATTGCGGCCCCAGTGAAGGTCATTCCCTTCGTGTTGATTGCAGCTGAAATAATTAACACATCCCTGATAATCAAGTAGGAACGGTACCTAGAGTTCACTGGGGCCATCATTCCCAGGGGCTTCCCCACAGGGATTATAACTGTTACAGGACATATAACCATCATATACATATGGCTTTTCTTTTCTATTTGTGGATTAATTAACTATGAAAACTGTGTTAGACATGAAGATCCAACTCCCTCTTACCGTACACCCTCTCCAGAATTAAGAGAGAAAGAAAAACCCTTGTCCAAGTGAAAATACACTTCCAAAAGCCTTCTCAGCCAACAACTTCCTAACATTTGTGAATCAGCTCTGATGATGGGATCACCGATCCCGAAAGCTGCTTATTTCATTAAAGAAATTTTCAAAAAGTGCCAGATTTTATGACTGTTTGTTTCCAGGCAAGCAGTAATTTTATTTTTAATTGTAACCTTCAATGCAACCATTTAAGATCATTAAGAATTTAGCCTAATGAAACAAGACTAATCTTAGTACCTATGGCACAAGGTGCCACTTCACAGGCATGTATTTTGCATTGTAAGTATACTCTAGGAGGGAGCGGAAGTCAAAAATCCTTTATAGAGAGCATTAGATTACGCCATTGCCCATTTACAGCAAGTGGAGTTAGATCTTGGGAGTGTTTAAATGGAATGGTTTACTGAAAAATAAAAAAGAAGAATAACATATCGGTTCCAAAAATTAAAACATCAGAATGAAGAAGCAAACCAAGACAATACTATATTCTATAAATCCAGTTTGCGATGAAGAAACAGAAAACAAGAAAAAAATTCAAAAGTAACTTACAAAGACTTTATAAAAGTATAGGAAATCGAAAAACAAAAAAATGCGTTGTATTATTATTGTTTTTGTTTGTTTGTTTTTTCATACTGTGGCCTTATATATTGATTTTTTGCATTAACAAAAGCACAAAAAGAAAATCCAAAATCGAATGTGTATTAGAGAAGTTATATATATTGATAGATAGATAGACACACACACACACAAATATGGATGAAATTTTTCATCTTATTACAAAAACTGTTTATGGAATTATACATCACGAACTCTTAAAGCATATAATTGCCTACCCCAATCAATATTGGTGTGTGTATGTGTGTGTGTACTTTATTAATTTAATTATATTTTAGCCACACTACACTTTAAACAGTCGTAGTATTAGACTTGCCCTTCACTTCAAATACGTGAATTCCACAATTTTCCTTGTTGATGAATATTTCTGTTCACGTCATATAATCCTTCACACTCAGTAAATATATCATTTATTCTTACTAATTCTTACAACCGCTACAGCAAAAATACTTTTTGAAGCTCTCACTTGATATTTCAGGTAATCCCGCACTCCTATTGGCCGAATTTTGCTATTCCCACCCATTAATTGTTCACCATTTATTTTTGCGTTTAAAAGAAATATACGAAATATTATTAAGTAAACATATATGTATAAATTTTAGTGAGTATTTTTATTGTCTAGTAGGTAAAATCGGACAATTTATTTTGTCGAACCTGAATAGCAACATTCTTTGGGAATTCACTAAAAATTGGTAAGGACAATTAATATCCAGTAAGAAAATTAGCTTAATTACTCTTATTGTTTTTTGACGAGTTTTTTCTTTGACTGGGGCTAGACAGCTGAGCCGTCTAGATACAGTGTTCAGATTCTGTTTTCTTTTCTGTAGGGTGCAGAAAGAAAAGAACTTTTCCTGACTTGTGATTTATATGGAAAGCGTCAACTGTTCCAAGCTGCCACCACATGTCTAGACCGGAACTGACGACACTTCAACAGACACGCTTCCTATGTCCTTCTAGCTCACTTTTTTTTGGGTGTGTGAGTGTGTTTGTATACCTCTTTTTGCTTATTGGACGTCAGTGAGCTTTACATGTGACGTCAAGTAAGATATGTCTGCACCGACCGAACGAAAGAGTCATTCTACTAGCTACTCGACATTAAAACTCATCATCATCAATTATACAATGTATAATATTGATTTGTAATTGAGAAATTCATTGTTGAATGAAAGGTCTTTCGACTCCGGTCTGAAACTATAACATTTTTATCTTTAAATTAAATTATTTATATTCACGGAATTTCCACTTACAAAGATTGGCTTTTATTAGAAATCATTTTTTCTCATTATAGTAGTCCAATTTTGGAATACTTATTTTCCAAAGTATATCATGAATATAATAGTACATATTAATAACAATAAAATTTTTTTTCTTTTTTTTTTAATTTAAAAAAATGTAGGCAATTTTTTCAATGATAAAGCAAAATCGTTAGCCTGAATTACATATAGTAGAACATATCTTTTACGCATAGGAATTCAATTTGAGGGAGCCGGCTTAGCCAAAGGGACCGACCTGCTCAGAACTCACGGTGGCGCGGGTTATATCCCAGCCCTGGGCTAAATTGAAGCCCATTGTAGATTAATTGAAGCTTCTCCAGCGACATGGGTGTTTAGAATAGGGTGGCTACGACTAGATAGTCTCTCCCTTGATGAAGTTTTAGAATAGAAGGTGAAAAAATAAATCAACAAATTAGTTTAATTAATACTTTTCATTATTATTTGTATAATAAAAAAGCGTGCAGTGTCTATTTATAAAAGGCTGGAAATGACACATTTTTACCAAAGACCTTGGAGCTCTTATTCATTCTTAAAGCATAAAGAAATTGTACAAAATTGTAATTCCTTTTGTTGCTTTTTTTTCTATTTTCTTTTCAATCCACCAAACTAGTAGATTAATTTTTTTTTTTTTATAAAAATGTTCAGCTGAACTTCTATCCTACCCTACATTTATAAATATTTAAACACTGAAGTATAATTGAAATGAAAACCATAAGTGAGTTGGAAGTTACGTAAAGTCTAATAATAGCAGGTATTGATTTTATGGTTCAAGATGTACGGAAACCCGTTGCAACTAAGAAAAAAGTATTGATCTTATTAAAGTCATTTAAAAATATTCTAGAACTAATTACATAGTATGACCCAAAACCGTAAAGGAAATAAATCACCTTTTTATTTCCTTTTTTTTTTTTCTAAAAAATCTCATCTGCAACACATGATACAGAACGAAAAATTACGAAAATTTAAATTAGCATTCCTTGGCTTTGATATTGGAATATTTTTCTTAAAGGGTATTTCATTTGGGACAGAGCGCGGTTAGAGGGATTAAAATATTTGAGATAGCTTCAAAAAATAACCGGTGTTTCAACTGAGCCCTAATACGTGGAGGAATTCAAAGACTTTTTCCTTATTCTTAGAGGTCGATGTGGATATAGGGGATGTATTTCTGTCAAGTGGCAGTGGGTGTGTGGCCAGGGGGTGAAGGGGAGCTTATCGCGTGATGGCTTGGCGCATCAGGGCGGCTGGCTATGACATTTCCTTTACTGAATTTAATCTTGAACCTGACTTATGTGAATTCCCCCATGGGGCATTATCTCACAACCCATCCCATAGTTAGCGTCCCTCCACTCATCCGACGTCACCCATCTTACAATGCCCCCTTATGTGCCAGCTATGTGTGTTTGTGTCGCTTCTTTGGGAACGTCAGGGGAAGCACTGGTTTCAAAGCTACGACAATTTACAAGAAGGGCAAATACGACTAAGCAATCGGTAATCCACATACCTGCCATAACCTATTCAACAACTTACACTTTCATCGAAGAGTCAATAGGGATAAGCATCCGTAAATTTAACATTATAAACGGAGTACACTAAAATTCGAAAAAAAAAAAAAAATCTATACTATTTTGGGATGTGTACCATTATTTCTTCAAAAACAGAAAGAAGTAATTGTTCAAATAAAGAAATGTATAATTAGCCATACAAATTATTTTAAAAGAGATAAAAAGTAAATTCATAATTAATAAAAACGTGGAGGGAATAGACTTATTATTATAGAGACGTTTATTATTTGAAGTAATTTTGGATTTAATAAATGAACAAAAATGAGTTAACATGAAATTTAATTATTAAAAGATTCGGTCTTGGAATTTTAAGAAATAAAACTAAATTGTTCATAAAAAGTTTTTATTATTGCCAATGTTTTGGCCTAAATTTCAGGCAATTTTCAGGGCAAGGGGGGTGATGGAGGGGGTCCATGCTTTAGGATAACTAAATCATGACCAATCTCCAAATTGAAATAGATAGCTATATACCACAATAAGGTAATATGTCTTCATTTTTATTATTATAAAATAAGAATAATTATACTCCTCTATTGCTTTCACATTTATCGTTTTAAGCAAAGCTAATATAAATATATTCGTCTTAAACATTTCTAGTTTTGGTAAAAGAATAGAAAATGCTAAAGATATATTTAAAACGTAAAATAAAAATAAACATATACAGAACGGCGATCAACTCAACATGTGGGGATAAACCCTCCCCGAGTGAAATTATCAACGAACCTGCCTACGGAAATCGAAAGTGCAGTATTCTTTTTTTTTTGTGTGTGTGTCAATGAAAAATAAATATATATATATTATACAGAGGAGAGAGAGACTAAATTTGTGGTTTCTTCATTTTAAATCGTACGGACGCTTGAGATACAGAAGGTAGGATCGGTTATGAATTTTCAAAAGTCTCATCATGAGACGCAGTTATTTTAATACTTTTTTAATTACAAAAAACACACCTCTCTCCCACCCCAAGAATAATAATAAAAATATTCCTAAATGTCTCTGATTGAAAACTTCATGAAAGGAACCATGGGATATTTATGGCATGGAAAAGCAATAGGTTTTGGGCTCTGGGAAATCGGAGTAGAACACCCACAAAATCCCTTACACTTT
Organism: Oncopeltus fasciatus; assembly: GCA_000696205.2. Taxonomy (NCBI): domain Eukaryota; kingdom Metazoa; phylum Arthropoda; class Insecta; order Hemiptera; family Lygaeidae; genus Oncopeltus; species Oncopeltus fasciatus. The sequence goes on from KZ807073.1 coordinate 311,680, forward strand.
TATAGTGAGCACCCTCTGAATTTTATCTGGTCCTTTCAGTAGACTTCTTCTTCCTGTGCCCCTGCTTTATTTTCATTTCACAGATACAATCACAAAATAATTGTAGGTATCTTTCTTATATATTGCATATGTACACATGACACATGCAATATATTTTACCATTGAAGAATATTATATTATTAATGTCAAATTATATTTTAATATGGAGGTAAATTTGTTGACCGTCTAGTTTTATGAAGAGAGGATTATCAGGAATTCTGTCTTGAAAGTCGAAGAATAAAAAACTAATTTGTGAGCAAAAATTTTTTTATTTTAGCCAACGTTTCGGCCCGAATTTGTGGCTTTCATCAGGGCTGAATATGAAAAAGAAACAATAAAAAATAATATAGAAACATGTCTATATGTCATAATCCAACTTAAAATAAGTAAATGAAAATATAAAACTGTGTGTAATCGACTATATAAAATGCATGAAAACTGGATACCGAACATATTTAAGAGAAAAGAAAAAATAATTATTCGTAATATTCTGAAAGTAACATACCAAATATGGTGATGGGAAGTAACTCCTCCTCAACAGTATCTGATTTTTTTTTTCTTTTCTTATATTTTAATAGTTTTGTTACCTTTATAATTAATTTCATTGACTGACGATCTGATTAAATTTGAGCAGATTTTGATGTACTAAAAACGAGCTATTATATTTATCAGAGAAAATTGGTCTGTGTGTGTGTGTGTGTGTGTGTGTGTGTGTGTGTGTGTGTGTGTGCGTGCGTGCGTGCGTGAGTGCGTGAGTGCGTGCGTGCGTGCGTGCGTGTGTGTGTGTGTGTGTGTGTGTGTGTGTGTGTGTGTGTGTGTGTGTGTGTGTGTGTGTGTGTGTGTGTGTGTGTGTGTGTGTGTGTGTGTGTGTGTGTGTGTGTGTGTGTGTGTGTGTGTGTGTGTGTGTGTGTGTGTGTGTGTGTGTGTGTGTGTGTGTGTGTGTGTGTGTGTGTGTGTGTGTGTGTGTGTGTGTGTGTGTGTGTGTGTGTGTGTGTGTGTGTGTGTGTGTGTGTGTGTGTGTGTGTGTGTGTGTGTGTGTGTGTGTGTGTGTGTGTGTGTGTGTGTGTGTGTGTGTGTGTGTGTGTGTGTGTGTGTGTGTGTGTGTGTGTGTGTGTGTGTGTGTGTGTGTGTGTGTGTGTGTGTGTGTGTGTGTGTGTGTGTGTGTGTGTGTGTGTGTGTGTGTGTGTGTGTGTGTGTGTGTGTGTGTGTGTGTGTGTGTGTGTGTGTGTGTGTGTGTGTGTGTGTGTGTGTGTGTGTGTGTGTGTGTGTGTGTGTGTGTGTGTGTGTGTGTGTGTGTGTGTGTGTGTGTGTGTGTGTGTGTGTGTGTGTGTGTGTGTGTGTGTGTGTGTGTGTGTGTGTGTGTGTGTGTGTGTGTGTGTGTGTGTGTGTGTGTGTGTGTGTGTGTGTGTGTGTGTGTGTGTGTGTGTGTGTGTGTGTGTGTGTGTGTGTGTGTGTGTGTGTGTGTGTGTGTGTGTGTGTGTGTGTGTGTGTGTGTGTGTGTGTGTGTGTGTGTGTGTGTGTGTGTGTGTGTGTGTGTGTGNATAATTACTTAAATAATAGCATTACTATCTTATATTTATTAATTTATTAATTAACAGTTCATTAATAACATACCCATTTACATAACACATACATAAATAAATACCTTTAATAGGAATATAACATTCTATCATATAAATGCAACAAGTAATAACAACATTTGTATTATAAAAAACATTAAATCTTCAAAATAAGATTGTATATAATACAATAAGTAGACTTAATAGTTATCATATTAATTAAGATAAAGAAGAAAAAAGACCACCGATTACGCTAGATTCTTTGCAAAGATATCGATGCTATATCTCGAAGCCAGCTCTAGATATCGAACTAATCCTGACCGGCTTTTCCAGCTGAGCTGAGATATTCTGCTATCATCATTTATTTGAATAATTTCGTGGCCAGAAATACTTACAAAACAAGCAATTAACAGAATATTTTAGCTTCACCTTATTTATTCCAGTTAGAATAAGGTGAAGCTAAAAGGTCCTTTAGCTCTTCCCAATTTGACACTTTTTTCAGCTAAAATCGGATCGAAAATGGAAAACAAATGACAATATTTATTATCTTTTTCAATATTTTTTACGAATGTTTCTATTAAAATAAAAATATAGAAAGAATTGACGTATTAGAAAAAAATAGGATTATATTGTATATATAATATTGTAACTCAATATCCTAATTTCTTGTACATTAATTTCCTCCAACTTACTCTTATCAGATCTAAGGTTCTCAGTCTTGAACATGGATTCCTTCTTAGAACCATCAGATGTTTGCTTTGCCAAGGTATCTGCTGAGTTCACTGATGATGACTATTTTTAAAAACAAAATGCTGAAGCTTCGATGGATTTTAAGGCATTTGTCATCCACTTCTGATAGTTTTCTTTTGGTCGTGGTATCCATATCTTCAAGATATTTTTAATTTAATTTCTTTCCATCGACTATTAAAAATCTTTTCCTGTATTTCACATTTTTTCCTCATTTTTATATTGAAATAAAAATGGTTTTAATTTATTGAAAGCCTCTCTATCTGCTTTAGGTCTGCCATGAAAAATCATGCAGCCCATCTACATCAGTGTAGACCTTCTACCTAAAATCTGCCGTTTCTTTAGCTGAGATGTTACCTTTAAAATTATTGGCAGATTTCCCATTCTAAAACAATCCTTTACTAAATTATCTTGCAGATCAATATCTGCTCGGCTTAATATATCCTTAGCAATATTATGTGTCCGTTCTTCTATCTCTTCCGTAACACTTAAAATCTGCCGTTTCTTTAGCTGAGATGTTGCCTTTAAAATTATTGGCAGATTTCCCATTCTTCTTCCCACTCTAAAACAATCCTTTATTAAGTTATCTTGCAGATCAATATCTGCCCGTCTTAGCATATCCTTAGTAACATAAAGTGTCCGTTTTTCTATCTCTTCCCTGACACCTAAAATGACCAAATTATTAAAACGTTCCTTCTTCATTAAGAATTGAATTTGTACCTCTTGATTTCTAACTGTTTCTTCCAAATCTTGCACTTTCAATCTAACAGTCTTTAATTCGTCCATCATTATCTCTAGTGAAGAGACAATTTTAGTGAGTTGTTGACTCGTTGCATTAATTTCCTTTCTGTTCCCTAAAATTTCGTTTCTCAACTCCCTTAGAGATTCTGCGACACTGTCCATTATATTAATAATGATGATTTATCTGTCAAACTGAAGAGGAAAGATCGGGGATTCAAGGGAAGACACTTGCCGAATTTGTACTTTGGAGTGGGGCCTGTAGTCTCAATCCCGTACTAGCGCAGTCTCCTCGCTGCTTAAATAAATGCAAGGATATCTATACTTCCACCGTACGGATTTAACTAAAACTTCACTCTAATACCCTATTCCATAAATTACACAAATATGCAAAAATTCTAATTAAAAACCGCCTGTAAACCACCTTGCCAACAACTAGCTCACGGAGAGATGTTCACTCNTTACAGGACATATAACCATCATATACATATGGCTTTTCTTTTCTATTTGTGGATTAATTAACTATGAAAACTGTGTTAGACATGAAGATCCAACTCCCTCTTACCGTACACCCTCTCCAGAATTAAGAGAGAAAGAAAAACCCTTGTCCAAGTGAAAATACACTTCCAAAAGCCTTCTCAGCCAACAACTTCCTAACATTTGTGAATCAGCTCTGATGATGGGATCACCGATCCCGAAAGCTGCTTATTTCATTAAAGAAATTTTCAAAAAGTGCCAGATTTTATGACTGTTTGTTTCCAGGCAAGCAGTAATTTTATTTTTAATTGTAACCTTCAATGCAACCATTTAAGATCATTAAGAATTTAGCCTAATGAAACAAGACTAATCTTAGTACCTATGGCACAAGGTGCCACTTCACAGGCATGTATTTTGCATTGTAAGTATACTCTAGGAGGGAGCGGAAGTCAAAAATCCTTTATAGAGAGCATTAGATTACGCCATTGCCCATTTACAGCAAGTGGAGTTAGATCTTGGGAGTGTTTAAATGGAATGGTTTACTGAAAAATAAAAAAGAAGAATAACATATCGGTTCCAAAAATTAAAACATCAGAATGAAGAAGCAAACCAAGACAATACTATATTCTATAAATCCAGTTTGCGATGAAGAAACAGAAAACAAGAAAAAAATTCAAAAGTAACTTACAAAGACTTTATAAAAGTATAGGAAATCGAAAAACAAAAAAATGCGTTGTATTATTATTGTTTTTGTTTGTTTGTTTTTTCATACTGTGGCCTTATATATTGATTTTTTGCATTAACAAAAGCACAAAAAGAAAATCCAAAATCGAATGTGTATTAGAGAAGTTATATATATTGATAGATAGATAGACACACACACACACAAATATGGATGAAATTTTTCATCTTATTACAAAAACTGTTTATGGAATTATACATCACGAACTCTTAAAGCATATAATTGCCTACCCCAATCAATATTGGTGTGTGTATGTGTGCAGTATAATATAATAATTATTAATATTGCCTATATTATAGATTGACTGGGAATATTAGTGACTTTTTTCTTAAAATTGATCGCTGGTAGAGTTTAAAAATGAGAAGGAATTCAAATGACATTATTTTATTAATACTTTTACCACCCTTTCAATCACATGAGTCAAGGAAAAGGGGCTATCCATAGGTGACCATCCTATTCTTAACAACCAAAGAACTGGTATTTGAACCAGTTCAATATTCTGAAGTATTTTATTTATTCATAAAAGCATCTTGAGCGGGGCTCAAGCTCCAAGCTAATCCGGAGCCTTGTGTCTACCATATAACTTTAGGGGTTTTTTTTTTGTTTTTTTTTTTCATTTTTAATTTAGGGAAACTTTTTCCTATAAGTTAAAGTCAATAAGCGTATGATTCTTAACATTTCTGTCGTGAAAGTTGCTAATAGAAGCACTCAATAGACCTACTGAAATACATGTGTGCATATATATATATATTCAATTTTTTATGGGGCATTCGGTCACAATGAAAAGCTCTAAATTATTCAGACATAACATGCCTCAGAGCTCTGTAGAGAGTTATTCATTTATTTCAGTATTTATTTCATCAAGACAGTTTTACTTGGAAAATTACACTTTGCGTAAAATAATATTTGGAGAGAGTAATTTATGCCGACGTTGCAAAATAGGATAAGTTTAAACTCCCAAAACGTCGACATACATTGGAGGAATCCTCTGGGTCATTACAAACAGAAGCACAGAAAGAAAGAAACTTACTGTACGCTGGGAACCTAGGACCTTAGACTCAGATTGTAATTACCTCATCCACCACCATATTCCTGAACAAGATAAAAATATAAAATTCATTTAGCCGATTCAAATACAATGCAATAACTAAAATTGGATTATTATAGTCTGGCATAAATATAAATATTATATTTAACATGCTATATATATATATATATTTAGCATATCCTTAGNTATATATATATATATGTCGTGCGTCTGTGTTTTTGTGTATGTGTGTGTGTGTTTGTAAAACCAAAATTAATTTTGGGATGAAATTTGGTGTTTATTCTTTATACATAAAATAAAGGTAGATATTTTTCATAAACATAATAGGACCAATAGTATTAGATATTTACCATGAACGTACAGTGACACAAAAATCTTACAATTTTGATAAAAAATTTTATATAAATTTCGCGATTAGCTTGTGAATTTTCTACGTGATTTACTTGTCGTCTTTTCATAATGGCCAAGAAACCTTGGCTTTATTCTTTCTACAACAAAATGAAGTTACAAAAAAAAAAAAAAAAAAAAAACTAAAATGAAGCTTAAATACTTTAACTGAGTATCTGATTACATTAAATAATTTGCCAACTGTTTGTGCTGTGCCCACTGCATAAAATGTCTTTAATTACTGAGCATGAGGTACCAGTCACTGATCACCAGTTAATTTATGGTAAATATTTAGCTGGGCCCATCCCAGCAAAATATTTACAATGAATGACTGATAATCCAGTAATTATGCTATGGGGGTTTATATTCTTTTAAACATGAATTATCCCATTGTGTATATTAAGAAAGCAACTAAAGATTATTGCAACGAGCCTAATTACCCTGAATAATTTTATGTAATTATGTAAATCAATCACATACATCTCTATCAGATAAAAGAAATACCGAAGCTTCCTTGCATAAATATTCATTATTTATTAGGCCTCTATAGAGCTCTAGGGTAAGCTTGACAAGCTCACTAGAAATTATGAATGGAACGAATACATGTCGGCAGCCGCCGTTCTCATTACAGGTAATGCATATTCATAAACAAATACTTTTATATTAAAATGCCTGAAAACCTGCTCAAAACTAGCCCTCGCAATCACCACGGCTAACGAAGGTGTTTCACCGAGGTACACAAGAGTCCTGGCGCCTTCAAGCCAAGGAGATTCGATTGTGGCAATATTTGTCTTGTTAATTTAACAATAGTTTTGAAAATTTGCTTGAAGAAAAAATGATTGCTTTACTGCCAGCGCCAAAGAATATGTATGTAAATTAATAAATATAAAATTCTGCTGAGACTATATTAGTATAGTTGATAAGCAATATAACAAAAAAAATAAATCAATTACTTAAAAACGAGATGTTGAGTTTAAGGAAATAAAAACAATGTTTCCTCTAGTCTGAACATCGAAAAGGGACGACTTAAGTGGCCTCCTCAAAAAATATTAATTTAAACAATTTTCAATATTATTAAAGAGAATTATTATATGTATGCAAATAAATTAATTTTTAATCCTTCAAATGTTGTTCTAAAAACAAGACGTAACCAATTAGTTTCATTTGTCAAAGCTTACTGAAGTTACTGTAAGCTTACAGATGATTTCTATAATTTTTTTGATTTTCTATAATTTCCTATTATAAATGGTAAATTATAGAAAATCAAAATATTAAAAAGTCCAGCAATAATCGGTGTTTGTGTTTGAAGAAGAATAGAACGCTGGGATAGAGAATTCCACGAGTGGCATTGCTGAACACGAACAGTGGCTTCTTGAACAAAAGAATTTGTTTTCGCGAATTTCCTTAAGGAAATGTTATTTAATAGGGATTTGAATGGGATAGTAGGGGGATGTCGAGGGACGATAACGCCCGTCTCCCGGCTCGTGTGTGATACAGTCACATACAATTAGCCGAAGACGCTAAGCCCGGATTTAAAGTTAAATGAGTGCTAAAGGCCTAAGTTTTCTCAGAGCAGATAATGGGGCTTACGGGCTTAGGGATCTATTGAGAAATTCTCAATAGCTGAAGTGAAACTTCAACTTGGCTCATGTCCCATCTCCTCTTTGCCACCTTTCTTTAGTGGCAGTTTAAGGCAAATGTCTGATTATCCCCCAAACTGCTTAGAATTAGGTTCTTAACGCTTTCGACAATCTGAACTATATGGTGTGAGAGAGAAGTACCGTTTCTTCCAAGCTTGCAACTTTATCCAGATATTTCAGGAGAATGAAACGGAAATGTCTTTTTTAAGACAATGGAATTGTGCTGTTTGAGTATTGCCCTGGTCTTTGGCTCAAGAGTCTGGTATCACAACCACTGGACGACAGTAACCTACATAAATAACTATTAATTAATACCTTAAAGTTAAGTAATACTTTATAGTTATTTATTTAACAAATAGGGGGGTTCGATCGTCCAGTGGTTATGGCACTAGACATCTGAGCCAAAGACCAGGGCGATACTCAAACAGCACAATTCCATTTTTATTCCTGCGCTTCTGCTTGTAAAGGCACAAAAATTCCCTGTAATCTACACCGGTACATACTAATAAAATAATAAGGTAATAATGAGGTACACCAGGCCCTAATGGGATTTATTCTTAATTGAATGGAAGAACTAATTGGTTCTTCGCTTACCACTCACCTTCTCTAGTATGCCGTGAACTGCGAATATATTTATTCGTTTTTTGACTTTTATGATAACTGATTATTGCTATTTATTTATTAATTCATTTTTTAATGTGTTCACTAATATAGGAATTTTCTATTGTGATGCGTGGGTGTAATAAAAATCAATTATGCTTCAGAACAATCTACAAGTTGCCTTTAAAAAAAA
>KZ807073.1:320121-342207 GCA_000696205.2 Oncopeltus fasciatus
CTCTCTCTCTCTCTCTCTCTCTCTCTCTCTCTCTCTCTCTCTCTCTCTCTTCCCTCACTCTCCCTCTCTCTCTCTCTTCCGGTATTTCTCTTTGTCTGACACTCACACAAAATTCAGATTTTGTTTTCCGTAGGCAGAATCGTAGAAAATCATTTTATGTAGAGACATGAGTAGCTGAATTTCCTCGCGGATAAAGATTTAATGAAACATGGAAATAGATTTTGTAGAAATTACTATACTTTAAGCGAAATGAATTAATTAAATAATCCCAGTCGTTTCATTCTTCTATTACCGATTAAATCTTCGAGCAAATGACTTATCTTTTTCATACATAATAGATAACAGCCGAAATGAAGTCAGTCAGATATAAAACAATTCATTTTTTAATTTTTTTTTTATAAACTAAATGATCATATTCATTACTTTCTATATGTTTTGTATCTAGTATTGTGCTGGTTAATAGATTTTTTTATTAAAAATTTTTTTTTTCCAATAAGCGGAATAAGTTAAAGGTTAAACGAACCTGTTGTACATTTTAATTTTTTTGTAGTCTTATTTAATTATTTATGTTGGATAAGTGGTTAAAGTAATAGCCATGTATCATATATGTCTTTCATTTGACTCATCCCTTACCTTAAGGTAGTAAATATTACAATATTTATAATGTAGCACTTACTAAAAACCCGTGGCTCGGGGCAATCTTTTATTCTTGATAAAAGCTTGCCCTAGGCCGGATTTGAACCCTCAGCGCCAGGATTGCGAGACCCGAATAGTTCCTATGAGCTACGACACATTTTTCCTTATAGACTGCATGACACATTGACGAAAGCAATAGAACGCATACAGGGAAGATCTATAGAAAGGATAGTCAATACATACTTAAGGCCTTGAAAACAACTTTCAATTTTATGAGTAAAAATAAAATCAAGAATATTAAATAGAAAGCATTTAGAAAAATATGCAATACAATTGTTTAATCCCAACATAGTGATTTTAAAAGCCGCTCCTCAGACACTTACATCACCATTTATGACAGTTATTACGCCGATGCACTCGGATGTTGCTTCTAAATGACACCAAAACCTTCCTTTGTGAGAATGCCTCTTCTATATCGAATAGATACCGTTAGGCTGTATAATCTCCATAAAACTATGGCTATAGCTGCATGCATATCAATATTAAATAATACATAAGCATTTACAGCAGTTGGCACAAGCTTTACGATTATTTATGGTTGTATTTTCTTTCACGGCCATTGTGCTCCTCTGCATAATAAAGCAAGTTATCTTTGTAGGTACGCAATAATTACCCACCTCTAATGACCATTAACAACTACAGATTAATACTCATGAAGTGAATGTCCGAAAGAAAAAGTTCAGGGTACGACCAGTCATAAAAATACTTTTGCCTAAGATTTTTATTTTCTTTGCAACAAAACAAATTTGGGAAGATTCAGTCATGGAAAGCACGTCAATGTGCACTGTTATTATCCGTAATTCGCAGATGCTGTAGATATAAAAACTTTTCTCACATCTCAGGTTCTATTATCTAAGGATAATTTATTGTTAATTGATCACCAGATAGTAGCTCAGTTAAAATGATACGGATCAATCAATATTAACTTTGTCTCCCTTAAATTTTAAAAACTTCCTTTGCAACCACTAAGGTCATAGGGTAAAGGTAATATAGAGGGAACAACGCTATTCTAAACGCCTATAGCACTGGGCAAACTTTTATTTCCCAATAAAAGCCTGCTCAGGTTTAAGGGATTGGGGGTGAAATTCGAATTAGCAATCCCGGGTCCTTTAGACACTAAAAATCACTTTCATTAAAAGAATGTTGCCAGTAAATTACACAAGTGGTTGTGAGGAGTGGGAGATAACTGACAGCTGGAATTGTATGTTGTAGAGTATAAGCTAAGTGTATACTTAAATATATTTAAGTAATTATGTCATGATTAGAAGACGTACAAATAATTTAGCTAACCTTAAAAATATTTTAAAAATATTCAATTGAAATATCCCTTTTCCTTATATCACTGTTGGAGGATCTTGAAGATTTAAATATATGTACCATCATGTAAATAGAAGTATTTTCAAAATATATAGGCGTTTTAAGGTTAATAATACTTGGGGTTGATACTTTATTATTGATACAATTAAACTAATTCCAAAATTATTGTTACTATACTAATAGTACTGAAGTTATGTAGTTGCTTATTTTCTATTTCTTATTTATATCTTCCTTCTTTAAATGTATCCTTTGTCCTGGATCCTTCTTCTATGTTCCTCGTTTTTATCATACCTTCTATTCTCCGTCTTCATTGGTTTCTGCAAACCATCTACTGTTGGCGAGCGCTTTCGGACATTGTCCATCTTCGAGGCAGTTGAATACAGACAGTGACAGTGAACACATGTATTCGGCCTCGAAGATGGACAATGTCCGAAAGCGCTTGCCAACAGAAGATGGTTGCAGAAACCAATGGAGACGGATAATAGAAGGTATGATAGTTCTATATTCATTGGTAGTGATAATAACCCTTTAGATTCCTCCTTTTTCATTACTGCTTATTTCTCTCCTTGGTCTCAGAGGTAATGAAACATTTCATTTTACATCATGTAATTTTCGATTTTTCCCTCAATACTATTATAGTTTTTGTATATTATTTTAGGACTATTTCACTTTTCAGAAGCATCAGATCAATTAGAGCACGGGCTTATCTGAAACCTAATGTGCGTTTAGACTTCGCTGTAGCACAACTAGATAGATTTTTTTTTTTTTTTTTTTCCCCACATATCGGTAAAAGTTACGCGATTAAGTAGGCTGACCTGAAACCAAAAGTTACCATAATATAAACCTATGCTATAACTCTCTGAATATTTATTTTAAAACAATGAAAATCACATGTAAATAAAAAATATATAAAAAGTTTTTGTTTATGCGAGTTTGTCTAAAATAAAATTTTGATTCTATAGTTAAACATAAATGCTACAACTGTGGAGAAAGTTTTATAAGAATTTTTTCAAACATCCATACCACTAATGACCATACTACCATACTACTAAATTTTCCACTAAGAGAAGGGGTTTTAATGGCATCCTGAAATTAACTTACGTACTCTATTTATGAAATAATATATATACACATCACAACTATTCATGTTAGAATTTATGCATTATATTGTTATAATAAATGTTTCTTGAAAAATGCCCTTTATATAACATCAGGGGAAGTACAAACTTAGCTGTTTAAAACTTCTCTGAACCCTTGGTACCAACCCATACCTACTCATGCTTGATTTGTGATTTGAAGTAGAAATAAATAAGGTCCTATTATGAATAAGATACTTTCTCAAAATTTTCATTTATTAATTTACCATTAGTCCCCTAATTTTTTAAGACGAAAGGGAAAAAATTATTTAAATTGGTTATGGGAATTCTACATTCACTTTTTTCTCAATCTCTCTTTCCTCACGCGTAAAAAGAAGAGTGAAAATCGACACGAATTGAAAAAGGTAATGCGTGTCTTATTTACAAGGTTAAGTATTAAATATAATATACTCTACTTAAAATATCATTTGTTAATACGCAATTTAATTTAATCAAGTGTTTACTCTAAGGACACGATAAACAAAAGAACTCTTTAAATTATTCTTAGCAGAACATTTTTTTCATTCTGCAGCTTAAAAAAATTATAACTCTTAATGTGCCTATTAATTTTTTGTTAATTAATTTTCTCTGATAATTCTTAATCCCTCATAAACGTTACAGTTGAAACACAATTAAAATAGAATCCTCCCAAGACCTATGCTACTTAATTTGCTTATATGGTTTTGAAAAAAGAAGTCAGTATATCAGTATTTTAAATTACGATGTGAATAAACATCCACAATAATATACCATCCGTTTTTTTGAAAATCTAACTACAGAAGAAATTCAGGAATTCAACCTCCTTCTAATTTTTTTCAATGATCCCAGACGTGTGTATACAGTCTGATTTTACATTGGAAACGGTGCGACCGTAGTGGAAAGGAATGTGTGACATTCAGAATCGATCATGACAGTGGGTGCCGATCTTCTCGAGGTGGAAAGACAGAAACGTCTCGAACCGCAGTAATCCACAGCTATGCAGTTAGTCGCAAGGAGGGAGAGAAAAAATGGCTTTAAATTGCTCAGGCGGTCAGCCCGAGAAGGCATTATGTGTTTTTATTCGGGGAGGGAGTATCACCTCTTCACTACGACATTTCCAGATAGCTATGAACAGAATGTATAGAAAATAGGTGTGAAACATTCGAATATGCGACTCTATGCGGTCTTTCGGTAGAAAAAGAAAAGGGACGCCGGCTGTCGTACCTTGCTGTCACGGTATGACGAGGCCGGACTGCCTTTGTCCCGTGTTCCGGGTGTTAGTCCCCGATGGAATCCAGGGAATCCACTCTCGGTGAGAAAAAAGCTCAGTCCTCATCCGAAATTGGTGAGGATTGGCCAGGACGGCGCCGGTAACAGACCAGCTCCTGGCAGAACAGACTGATTAGTAACAGGGAGTCGACACCGAGGACCGACGGACGGAACTTCACGGTAATCACTTGGATATAACGGCTTGAGGCAGCCGACTCAGCGGCGACACTCCTAACAAACCAGTTAGACACGCCAATAAAGCCAACTTCAAACAGATCATTAGGAATCTGTATTGTCATCTTCTGCAACATAGATTAATACCAATTGAAGATAATATTGATCAATGTTGGTTCCTCAAAATATAGAGTTTTATAAGGAGAATGTAAAAAAGGTTTATTCAACGATAATATGATTCTAAGCAAATAGTTTATTTTTTCTTCTGAAAAGCACAATATTTTTATTAGCCATGCGCTTCACGTTTCTTGTAGCCTTATAGAAAATAAAAATTGTATTCTTGTTACTAGAGCCCAAAGCAGTTCTCTGCCAGTAATCCAATTAATGGGTTAATATTTTCATTTTGAATTCACACCCAGGGCACCGATTCATACCCCCTCCCTACCCACTACTGCATCTCCCTGATTCCACCTGGCCAGTTTTGCTGTTATACGGGAATTTGTAAAAAATATATATTAAAACGTATATGCTTTTCATTTATAAATTTGAACATGAGTGCAATATGATCCCGAACTGTTAACCATGTCAAATATTGAAATACGTCCCGGTTGTTCATTTCCATATATTTTTTTTCACCCTTAGTGTAAATGGAATCTCATAGATAAATATAAATGAATATAATCATGTTGTTCTCGGGTAAATTTTGCACCATACAATATCTGCTGTAATATTCGTCGAAAACAGCTGGGGTAACGTAACATAGGAGCTGTGAGAATTCCTCAGCATCTTTATTTATGCATATTTATATTTGAAATATAAAAGCCATGTAAACCCCAAGCCAAATCAATATATTTTCTTATAAATCCGAAACAAAAGTAAAAAAAAAAAAAAAAACTTACTGAGTAAAAATTCCAGATTCATTAAGGTTAACTTCATTAGAATACTGAAACGGTCTTAAAAGCCCTAAAGAACAATAAAAGTAAACGAAAATGTTCCTGAGGATGACTGAAGGTCAATCTTGAAGGAAGAAGGTTGGAGGTGCTCAATCATTCTTATTCATTTTTAAATATCATATTTTTTGTTAAAATTTAGTATGCGAATGATTGAAAATTTATCTTTTCAATCTATTCTTTTTCATAATTTTTTTTGAAAATTATTCGATTTAGTCTCTGTGCAAACTACACCTTCAGAGATTTCAGTTAAATACCTCCAGAGTTCCAATCCTTCGGAATTCCCACAAAAGCAATGAGAGAGCTATTGAAATCCTCATTGTTGCCGACAAGAGGACACTTCATCTGTATTGGATCATACAAAATTCTCCTTGTTGCTGTGTTATAAGCTCATTTGGAAATTCCTCCTTTCATCTTATTTGATTAAAGATTCACTAACAGATTCGTTTTACTCCCGCCCTCTCTCCGATCTAATTCTCCCGAGCTCTCATCACCTTCTGCTCAGCTCACAGTTCACAATCCTCTTGCTTACAAGTTGAGTAGCTAGCGCTTCCTCGGATGAAAATTTATTTCAAGCAGCAGAGTCTTTTTAGAAACTAAATCGGTGTTTAGTAAATATCATTTTTTTTTTTTTTTCCTTAGAGAACTCCAAAGAACTACTATTGAGGGTGTCCCCATGGCAGATTTTTGAAAATGTGTGTGTCTGAGAGATGGAGAGAGATTCAACTGTGAATATGGCTCAGATGATCAGAATTTTTCTTCTTCGAAATAAAATTTAGCATTTAGCTTTTCAACACCAAACAAAAGACTGAGTTCACTAATGGCTGGATCTAATCGATCGTGAGGATGAGAAGTTTTAGGAAGAAACCAAAATTTAAAATCTTAATATTATCATTATTATTGGTTGATGCTACAAGTAGTTAATAATTTTAATAATTAGTGGTGTTAGCTTCTCTTTCAACCACTTAGGTTCTTGGTGGGAGGGCTATCTAGGGGTTGCTACTTCATTCTAAACCTCCGTGGCTAGAGTAAGCTTTTATTTATAGATAAAAGTTTTCCAGGGGGGCCCCAATATTTGCGAGACCCAAACGGTTCCCAGCTACCCTGGCTCCCCCAACATATATATTCTATAACATTATTTTTAAAACGCATAATTTGATATTGGTTAAAGCAAATTAGGTGGAGGATTAGTTTATAGGGAGATCAAATTGAGTATTATATTTGGTGGTATGGAATAATCATGAAACATTAGATGAAAAATTGATTTTCCTATTATTTATTTTCAAACACTTTTCAACACACTTGTTGGAACATTTTTAATAAGGAATATATTTAAATATAAACTAGAGTGGTTGAATGCCTCTCTCCAAATTTCCCCTACAGGACCTTCTTCCATCATTAGGACAGTAAGCCTCTAATGTTTCTGTAAACATTTAAGGCCTTTCTACTAGTTCATTCTCATTTATATTCACCATAACGAAAGATAGAATATCTTTGCTTTGTTTACGTAGTTTCTGTGTGTCGGTCTTTTGTTTGTTTCTCTGTGCCATTTATTATGCTCATTTATTATGTTCAAATATCCATTAACTACAAGCTAACTAATTCTCTTAGTTTACGTAACTATTGCATGACTTACTCTTTAGTACGTATTATGGCTTGATATTATTCACGGACAGATTCAACAATTTTTTACTCTTGTAACCCAAACAAATGCTGGTTAGCTACGAGGCGCCAAAAAGTTATTCTAGTGCTTTAAGCAATCCTAGATGCCATTATTGTTATATGATTTAATATAATTGTAATTTGTACTATTCGTTATGATTATATAATTATGTTAAACATTTATTATGTCATTTATTAACTAAAAATTAATTTTAAAATATGTTTTATTTAATATTTCTTAGCATTCTACAATTTATTTTGTACATTAAACATTAACCACAGTGCCATTCAAATTATTGATCTAATCTTAAAGTTTACAGAATTTTCTTTGCTAATATATATATGTGCGCGCGTGTGTGTGTGTGTGTGTAATTCTTAGCTGTATTTTAGCTTCCCTTAAAAGTAGGGTATGAACGATTACTTTTTTTCTTTTCAAAAATCGTAGTATCGGTGCTAAGATGAATAGCTTGATTCTCTCGGGAAAGTAGTCAGCTAAAATCAGTTTTTATTCTGAGGCCAACACGAATGTGTGTATAGACACTAAAAATATAATATCATCTAGTTCTAATTCCTTGAGAATCTACTGATACAGCTGATTTAGAGAGACTTATTGAAATCGAAGAAAAGTGATTGCGGAAATCATTGAGTGCGAAAAGATAAAAAAAAAGTTATTTGGGATTGGGGAGGTGAGAGTGGGATCTGACGTGAAGGATACGATGAGAATGGGGTTGAACAGGAGAGAGAGATTCCTACGGCGAAACTTATCGGTATTCTCCATCCCAAGTGGGGAGAGGGATTATAAAAATAAATAAAAAGAAAAAAATCAACAATATATAAATCCTTTGATGTTCGAGACCTCCCTTACTTCCCCCTCCGTATTACTATTAATCATTCCTTTATCCTCTGGGATTTCATATCCCTGAGTGCGGCTTTCATTCCGGCCAAGGATTGTTTCGACGAATATTAAATTGGTAAGTGCGGGGAGCAAACAATGCCCGGCCTTTCGTAAGCGAAGGCTCATTCTTTCTGAGGAGCAATATGAAAATTCGTATGCCACGAAAGGGGTAAGATATGCGTTTGTATATGTAAAGTGAATTTCACCAGTTTACAAATCGTACTGAAAATATATTGCTAGTTACCAACTCATTGGTATCTACAGTACTAATTGACATAGTCGTGTAAGGCTGGAATTAATCGCAAAACACCTGTAGTTTCCTACCTATATTCTGCAGGCTATAACCTACAGTTTCCGATAAATTGAAATATGTATCGTCAAAATCTCTTTCAAATAAACGTGTTATTTTTCTTGCCATGTAGTTTTTACATGATCTAGTCAACAATGTTCTGAGTTCTAACCTTTTACACTGGCTGACAATTTTGGTGTAAGATCCAATAGATTACTTTTTAATCGCAAAGATATTTGCAACGTTTTGGATTTATCTACTTGTCATATTTTTAATAAACTTGTGATTTATTAGAACTTCTGAATAATTTGATGGCCTGATACAACAGTTATTTTTTATTTTTCAAAGTGGTTGATATTTAAGAAATGGTTTAATTTTTGGAATCAAGTTTTAGCTTTTCTTAATATGTAATCTGGATTTTTATCTATAGGACTTGATAAGAATAATGATAATAAACTCGATCAAGTTTACTAGTTGCTTTTTTATTTCAAAACTTATTAATTAAAACAAGTCAGTCCAAACTAATTTATAGATTTTCGAAAAATAGGAAATAATAAAATAGTGTAAAAGACTGCAGCCTTCACCTTTTAAAATTTGAGTTATTTAAAAGTATTATGTTTTCATTAATATTGTTGTCGGTGGGCCTTTGTTCTCTTAGTGGAAATTCATAAATACTGTTAAGAAAAGAAGGTGTAGGGAAGGGTGTAGCGTATGTGCTGTGAGGGTTGCTGAGAAAGGACAACGAGAGCAAGAAGAAATTACCAAGTTGGGGTAGTGCCTTCCCTAACCATCCCTTGTGTGTCTGTAAGAGTCGAGGCAAGTATTTTCTGAAGTTTCGAGGTCAACTCCACTTCTCTATAAAAAAGGGTTCTGACCTGTAGGAGCTTAATACTCTGTCATATTAGTGAGAGTAAACTTAAATGTGTTCCTCATAACTTCTATACTTTATATTAACATTATTACTTTATTACTTTAGCTGTGAGCAATACCGCAATTTTTTTTTATTTGTAAGGGTAATAGCTCAATTATTAGTTTATTTTTTTTACAATAAATTAGTTTTAATTATTCAATTTAATTAGTTGTATTATTAATATTAAACCCATAGCCAATAACAATATATTTTCTGCCATTTAGCCATAGTAGCAAAATAATTTGAACATAATTCTATAAATTACACATTCAACTCGTTAAATATTGGTAGCTAAGTACAATTAACAGGACAAGTTAAATACATATCCAGCCAGTTAACTGTGAAAAGTTAGATGCAAGAAAATAGTAACTTTAGTATATTTTAACTAATTAGGTAAATTACCTAGTTAACCATAAGAACCATGAACAGATTATCTTAAAACCATTTTCAGCTCGCCGATTGCCTTAACTTAAATTAACATAATATAATAACATAGTAGTATTAGGAATATAGTAACATAAAAAGGTTTTCAGGAAGTTAGCTATAGTAGGTAAGTACATTGAACAGGGTAACATAAAATGAAAAGAATTAGGGATCAATAAGATAATTGTCTGCCTTTAGGGGGTGGAGTAATGGGGTACAGGGCAAGGGGACAGTAATTTAGAAAGATCGCTAGGAAGCGGCGAGAGAGTATATAACAGCGGGGTATGGTAGCTCCTCTGCCCCTTAGTGGACTGAAGATTTATACTGCACTTAAGTGGACAAAGGCTAGGCTACAAATGGGGATAGATTTCGCACCCTTTCCTCTCCTCCATAAGGCCATCTTCTTCCCCGCTGAGAACTCGATAGGAACTCTCTAAGTGCCTCCTTCTTCTTCCAATGGGTCGTCCTAAAGAAGTTCTCTGACTTTCTCAAGCGGTGAATACTAGAGCAAGTGAATTTTCTTTTGGGCGGATGTCCGTCAGTTGCTATCAGCTCTTAACAGACATCATGAGTCCCTTTGTTTCATTTAACATATAATAAAGCAATGGTAATAACTAATTCTTGGTGGACTCGAGATTTATACTTCCATAAGGCTTATGGAGAACTCGGTGGGAACTCTCTAAGTGCCCCCTTCTTCCAATGGAATATCGATAGAAGTTTAGAAATAAGTTTTATAAAAACTGACTCTCTTTATACAAGAACGAGTAATTTGACCTTAGACCAAACAATGCAGTAGCTACATAATGCAAACAAATTACATATGTCTCTTGGAAAATAAATAAATATGAGATGGAATAGTAGTTATTTCTACTGATTTTATCTTGACGTGAAAAAGGTCAACAACAAAAGAAGGTAGACGTACTAATTTGACTCAAGGAGGAAGTGAGTAGATAGTCACCCAATTCATCTTGTTAGGTCATATAAACCTACCATAATACTTTCTTTTTGTAAAACATAATATTGTTATTCATCTCCTTAAATTTATTTAAATAATATTATTTAACACCCAACTCTTCAAATCACATTTTGGTTATATTTCTCACTTATAATTATTGAAAATCTTAAAAAAATTCCTTAATTTATTTTTGCATAAAAATGATAATGTTATTCAAAATAATTGATCTCCCACCTACCCCCCCACTCTCTCCTGCTCGACTGCAGCAATTAACAGGAAATCAAAGCTATTCCAATAAGTATCATGATGTGAATTCTAGAAAATGTCTCCAAATCTTTGACAACCCAAGGCAGAGTTTTATATATATAATATAAATGTATTAGATTTATATTAAATATATAAAACTATGCCTTGGGTTGTCAAAGATTTGAAGGCATTTTTGAAAACTCACATCATGATATGTGACGGGAATAGCTCTGATTTCCTTGAGGAAATTCGTTACACATGTGCCTTTATTCTAGATGTCCGTACATATACTAGCTATAGTGATGGTAAGATTAACAATCATTGTCAATCTTGGTGAATGAAAATTTTTTTACATACATTTTTAAACCATTATTCAGAACATACTTTTTTGTAACCTCAACATTTCGCAGTACATATAGACACTTTCATAGAATTTGTATATAATTTCATAATATTCCCTCTCACACATGCTTATTATGATGTGTCGATGTATTGCACTATTTTGCCGATGTTTTGTGCGACATTCATAATCGCATAATCTAGGTTAGATTTTTTTTTTCCCGCTTTATATTTGTTTATTTTATTCGGTCATATTTATCCACGTACATTTACTGATTTACTAATGCTCTCTAGAAGTTGTTGACAGCAATTATCGGTAAGATGAATTAGTTGCAGAATGGGGAGGGGTGGCATCTCTTCATTATGGGGCAAGCCAAACAATATGGTCTCGCGAGCCGAAAGGAGGATCAAACAGTCATCTTTATTGCCTTCCATCTTCCTTCGACATGGTATAAAACAGAAGCTAGCTCTCAAACGAGGGCGCATAATTAAAACTCAGGCTACCCCGAAGGGTATTACTACTTCAAAAGAAAAGCCAGATATGTCTACAGACACGTGGCCTGATGATAAGGTATGAGTAGCTGGAGAGATTCCCTCTTCGGCTTGATTTCAGAGAGGCCACAAACTCTTTGATAGAGGCCAATTGCGCTATCATGAGTGAAGAAGACATGGAACTTAAATATTTATATGAGGACAAATCAGTACACTCAGAGATGTGACTGGGATGGAGAAAATATGTTTTAAGTTGCATTTCACCGATACGATTTTATTTAAAACTTTCGTTAACTTAAAGTATTAAATGGCTTTTGCAATAGCTATGTAACAAATAAAATGAAAAAGCAAATATTATTTGAAACGTTAATTACAAAATAGTCAATGAAAGAATGATCACATTGTGGTAACATGCCATTCTAAACATTTTAAAATTCAATTCCCATTCTAAAAGAATTAATGCTTTATTTATAATAATAAGGAATAATCTTATGATTATATTACAACATAATGAATGTTGAATATTTTCTTTGAAATGACCTGCATATAACATTAAGCGTTATGGGCCTATCAGAAAGAGAATGTTAATGTGATCAACTAAGGACGCGGACTATACATCACTAAGCCCAGAGAATTATCCGCGATTCGCCTCCCAACTTACTCTCACAGGTAGCTACATTGCAGTGGCTCAATAGGTTCGAAATGACGGAGACACGACGAAACACCTGCAAAATGGCACAGCTGCACTTCATCAGCACAGTAAGCAATAATAACAGCGATTAGCTCAATATTAGTCGATGTACTCAACCACAATTGAAGCATAAGTACATCAGGACACACAAAAAAAATCAACAATTATCTTAACAGTAAATTATTACATAAAACAAAAAATTAATTTTTTTCATTTCGAATTTCTTCTGCGAACCAATAGACGAAATCGAATATGGGGGAAGGTGGGGGTTTTAGAGGTAGTCTATATTTAATAAACATCAATATCTTAGTTATTATTATTATTACGAAAAACATTATAAATCCATAAGAATGTTATTTTCTAACATTTACCATATGTTCTTTAAAATTAAAAAAAAATAAGAATAATAAGATTGATATTCAAGAATGTAACTAAGGATTGAGCGTTTTCCCACATCACGTCCCTAATGACTTAATGTGACATAACCCTTCCTCTTCATTATAATTTTGATCAAATGAGTCCTTAAATCCTAACTTCTAGTAGAAAATGGGAAATGATTTTGATTTATGTCAGGATGGGATGTTTCTTCCAGGGACCTCAAATATTACTTATATCGTATTTGCGCAGTTGAATATCTTTTTTCTACTTTTCTTCAATTATTTCATCAGATACGTTGAAATTTGAAAACCATTATTAGTAACTGTGTACTTGAAATTGTGTAAATTACGTTATGAAATACTGCAAACTTAGTATTTTTCATTAGAGTAGGGTAGCTCCCCTCAGCCCTCCATTGGAAAAAAAATTACAGGCGGGAACGACAAATTACTAAAGATAAAAAATAAACTAAAGGGGAAAAAAACAGTCTAAGGGCTAGTGTAGGTCATATATTAATATGAGATATTAATCTCGAGAGATATAACAGTTTCGGCATCGCCGTTTCTCCTCCTTATCCAATAAACCCTAAGTAGAAAATAGGGAATTAACTTACCAAGACCCGCTTACCCTCGTTCAGAAAGACATTAAATATTGACGACTGAGGAAGTGGCGGAGCCCATAGTCCATGTGGGTAGCTGACGCAAGTGATGGCTTCAGACTGATATGGGCAGTTAACGGTGCGCTGTGAGTTGTGGAACCCAGGAGTCCGATCCTAACCTCAAGATAGAATGGAAAGATTGCCGTTGTCTGTGAAAAGCCGGCCACCCCACTCTTTCTGCCCTCACTCGTCATTTCCCAGAGAACATCAGCCAGCTTTTCATGTCTTATCGCTCTTCCCAACTCCAATTTTACATATATTAGAATAATATATGACCCTACTGTATACAATTATTGCTATGAGTGATGATAATCCTTAACGCTAGTGAATCTATGCTTATTACTGGAAATACACATTAAGGAACGTGCTCATTGCATATGGAGTGCAAGAGAGTAGTTTTGCCATTAGCAAGAATGCTCGATAGCAACATAAAATGGTTTTCAAATATTCAGTTAATGATGTATAGGGTAACTACACCTAGAATATGAATGACTTCATCAAGAGAGGCGATCTATGATCTGATTTAAGACTGGATGTACTGGAGAATTTAATAAATTAATTTAAATAAAATCGTGGAGAAACAACGATGCTGAATCTATTAAATATTTCGGGACGTCTTTAACAATATCGCAGCTGCTATGTCTTTTCGCTGATGTTTGTTTATGACTTTTCACATTCTGTTTGCCTCGCAATACATCCCGATGCTAAAAAATGTCCGTCGCTCAATAACTGAGAAATTCATAATAACATATCAATAACAAAATTGGTAACTTTCGCACATCATGTGATGGCTTCTTCAGGGCTGAATGGAGAATGAGATGGAGAATAGTGATTCTATACTTAGCCCTGTAGTTGCCATCAGAGGATGTGAGAAAACTTGGCAACAGTCCGTCACCTGACACGGTCCAACTCGGAAGAAGTACTGAGGACCATGGAAGCCTACGTGAAGTACATTGGGCGTATTAATTAATTAATGTTAATTAACTTTTTAATTAAAGTTTTTGGTTCAAGTAAATTCCATAATAACTCTATTTCACTTTATAAACAAAATTTCTGCTGAATTTCTTAGCTCTAAACTAAATATTAAGACCTCAGCAGAAAAATTAAAAATTAAAACTTTTAAAAGGAGAGTTTGTTGACCGTGGATATTATTCTAAGATTATTTTAGTTGGGGTTCGGTCGAGGTAGATCCAAATTCTCTATTATACTAATTTCAAATATTACTGTATTCTCATGACATTGTATTTCTACAGCCCTGAAGATGGCTTACAATGTAAGCCGAAACGTTGGCAGATAATCCTTCATTAAAAAAAATACATTTTTTAATTTGTGTTTTTTTGGATCTACCTCGACCGAACCCCAACTAAAATTATCTTAGGATTAAAACTTTTACTATTCTACTAGACATTTCAGGTATTCCCTATCCTTAAGGATCTTAAGATTTCACTCAATAACGATATTAGCCATTCTACTTATATTTAAAAGAGATATGCAAAATTCCATGAAGAAAACTCACTAATTGTACCCAGCTTCTAGGCAGAAAAATTCAGATTTACGGTTCACATAAAATCTAATTTTTCAATTTCGCTTATTAAATTCGGAAATATTTATTTTTTCTATACACAAATCATTGATGGGTTTTATTACGCTGAACTAAATGAAACTTTTCGTACTCGCGATTTACATGTCAGGTAATCTCCCAAATTAAATTTGATCGATTTCGTTGTTTAGCGAACACAACCTTTTAACTTAGATTTGAAAATGATATGCGTTATGTCAAATAAAAACAGCTAATTGTGGCGTAAAATTGATAATTTGTGAATCAGGTAAACTGCCAGTCCAAAGTTTTTAATTTCCCTGGGTAATTTAAAAGTTTTTTGTTGATGATTTGTTTATGATTAATACTGTGTACCCGCTACATCGAAAAAAACTATAATCGCACTTGGCATAAAAGGCAATTCCCACTCCTATTTGACCGATTTTTCCCTGCATTTAAAAGATAAATGCCGATTTTCAATCAGAATACTGAAAATTGCGCCATGACTGTTGTACCACACATACATATATATAAATATATTATGTGAGAGTTATCGAACAGGTTTTCTGATAAATTAATTTTTTACATTTTAATTAATAGATTTATTTATGTATTATAATTAGTTTATGAGATATGAATATATCTGTTTTTGTTAAAAGTACTATTATTTTGGCTATGGTCACATTGATATTGAGGGTGAGTTACATCAGTTAGGTTATATATCGATGTGCAGTTGTACAAGACTTAGCTCTAACATACTAATTTATAAGACGTGGTAAGTTAACCGAGATTTCGAAATAATTAAAACTAAAAAAAAAGTGTAATTACTTAAATATGAAAAATAGTAAATGTTACATAATAGCTTTATTAATTTTGTAAATAGTAATCATTGAAAATTGTAAATTGTTTGTGTGTATGTTAAGCTCTGATGAAGAATAAATATATTCTCGAAATATTTGTCTAGACATGATACTGTACAAAATTAATTGAGAAAAATCCTTAATAAGCAAGAAACTTTATATGTATATGGCAAGCTTTTGTTTCTAGGCGAACTCTTACTGGCTAACGCTGTATCTGCACTCCACAAATAATTCTCTGTTCTTCATTGAGGACCTACACGAACAGAAAACAATTGATCCAGGTACTTCGCAAGACACCTTTCCGGGTAACCATTAGAGGGACTCCAGTTTCTGCAATATTCCTAAACTACAACATACCGCTTTATTTAATCATTCCTCATAATTCTCTTTATTAAAAACGAACGGATAAAATTATAAACTCTTAGCTAATAAGTGTGTGCGTGCATCTGTGTCTGTATATTTATATATATATANACACACACACACACACACACACACACACACACACACACACACACACACACACACACACACACACACACACACACACACACACACACACACACACACACACACACACACACACACACACACACACACGCACGCACGCGTGTATGTTTCATTTTTTAAGATTCTGTCAATAATAAAATTTAAATTTCTATAAACTTAAAGTAGGTAAAATGAAACTTCAAACGGAAAGAGGGTAATATTTAAATATATAATTATTAAAACTAATGATCCCTTTAAATCTAATTCTTTAATTATTTTATTTTTGTTTGTACCCCTTCGCTAAATTGAAGTCTTTATCTTGGTTAGCACAATGAAGAATTCTATTACGGAAATTTTCAACTAGTTTATTTTTGAATAGAGGTGACTTTACTATTAATTACGATTGTGCTGTTTATTGCACTGAAAACGATAAAATACCCTTTTATTTAAATTCCTTATATCGAACTAGACCAATGGGGGGGCAGGGGTAGCTCATGGGATCCGTTCGGGTCTAGTTATCCAGGCGCTGCGGGTTCAAATCCCGCCCAGAACAAGTGTTTATCGATGAATAAATGCTTATTTTGAGCCGTGGATGTTTAGAAAAGAGTGGCAACCTGTATATAGCCTTTCTCTTCCGTAAGTGGTTGAAATGGAAACATAAAAAAAAAAAATTAATTAATTAATAATGAATGAAAAAAAAAACCATACATTTCCTATCTGTGAACGGAGGAAGGGGATTTAATAGGGCGAAGTAGATATCTGTATTTTTTATACAAGGTTTTAGAGTACCAGATCAAAATAAAATAACCCGGTACGCAGGAGTTGTGTGAGCTAAGCTATTTCCTCAGAACATTTGTAGTAGAACTCTCTATGTCGTAAGAAACGTAAAATCATTAGTGTGTCTGGCACCTATAAAATAGTCTTGGTTGATTACGCCGCTGTGGCTTATTCAATACCCGCGTATTGATAGTACATATATTTTTGCTTCGGGTAAATTAAATTAAATTATAAATACATTTTTGGGATAGGAAGGGCAGATCAAGGAAAAGTAGTAAAAATGCAGGGTTACGTCATCATTATGACGTCATTACGTCACGATATGGATAGCTGTTTCGGCGCCGGATACATTAAGGTTTATCTTAGAGAAAGAAATAAAAGTCTGACGCGCAGGATAAACGAGAATAAACTACTAAATTGGACTTAAACTACTAAAGAACAATGAAGGTTAAAGGCTAATGTCTCTCAAAGATAGCATTAGGCCATTCTGGCCTCCAAGTGGAGAGGTGGGGGGAGGCGCTCACTCACCTTGGTAAATTTTTAAATAATAGGCCTTTTGTAAACTGTTATAATTTAATTATGCTTTTATTCTCTTTAATCATTTTTTTCATACATTAAAAATAACGAACAAATAGAAATGGGCAAATATTGACGTTTATTAAAATTCGTCTTTCTATAAACTACACCTCCCTCTCATTCAATTTGATATATAAATAAAAAATATTCCATTACATTAATTTACAAAGCGAAAACAAAATGGAACTTAGTTTTTATATTTCAGAGTGAGGGCTCGTCCAACTCCCGAATTTCCAAAATGACATTAAGATGTTTATGTAGGCTCCCAAGGTCTCCAAAAATATTCATAAATACTTTTTCGCTAAGCCATGTGATAGTGAATTATTGGTCATTCTCTATGACTGATGAAGCCATCACAGGATATGCGAAAGCACGGCAAATAAAAGAAGAATTGATGAAATTATATTAAATATAAATATCAAAAAATATACTTAACACCTATTTCGTTTTAATTTTTTTTCCCTATATTTTATTTTTGCACTAAAAACTGCAATGATTTTAGAAATTAAAATTTTAAAATAAAATTTAAATGTTTCAGAAATTTTTAACTATTAAATTTTGTCCTGTTTGATAGTACAAACACTAACATATATACATAAATAATGTAATACATGTAGCTGAACAACGCCTTTCCTCATGCAATACACATATATATTTTATACACCAGACTATTGGTTAATAGTAATATTTATTAGAGTCAATAAGGGATATAAATACCTATAAAAATACATAAAGGTAAATATTTTTATGTTTAAATTACATTAAAATTAAAATACAAATAATAGTTTTTTAAAAAAACAATGAAGGACATAGTTATATAATAAAATAATGTATTTTCTTTTCTTGAGAGAGAGAGAGAGAGAGAGAGAGAGAGAGAGAGAGAGAGAGAGAGAAAATAGAGGGAGGAAGAGAGAAGATGGAGGAAGAGCGAGAAGGAGGGGGAACGAGAGTGAGAGAGAAGAGGGATTTATTTATTGAATTTATTGACTTAGAACTACGAGTCCTCTCTTACAGACAATCTACATAGAATATTTATCAATATTTATAATATTTAAATTGGATTAATCACTACAAAAAGTTTTACATCGAGAACGAGGGAGAAAAAGAGAGGATGCGGGGAGGGGGAGAGAGACTAAGTTGTGGGGAGGGGAGGGCAGAGGGGTATTACCTTCGATAATAATAAAAGTGACAGAGGAAGGTTGGAGATTCCGAGCGAGTCTAGCGTGGCTTCCTGGCGTTCTGGACTAAGCTAATGGCGTAGATCGGGGGGACGGTTCCAGCCGCTTCCCGGGATCCTGGAGCCCAGAGCGTAAAAACACCTACATATCCAGTTGCCCTCCAGTCTTCCAGGCCGAGAGTGCCAAAGCAATATATATCATTTTATCCGCTGGCAAATATTCCGCAGTATGTGTCCTGGGCTGTTTGATCTCAGCCGCTCCGATCTCCTTCCAGCTCGGGATAACATATTTCACATATATATATATCACACATAAGTCTCTTCAAAGACTCGCTCAGCTCTTATCAGTTCCAGCTTGAAGCTATTTATACTAAGTACTCATGTAATTGTTTCTCCCTATTATAAAGTTTGTTTCATCATTTTATTTCTGTTTTATTTTTTAATCTAAAAAAATCCTGATTTTATAACTTCATCTCAAATTTCGACAAGTAACTTGAATTTTCTTTTTTTTTTTCTTTTTTTTTTTTTTTTTTAACTTATTTTCATAAATAAGAGGATTTTGATTCTAACTGTTACAAAAATAAGCTTATTTTTATATGTGACAGATCCATCAATATTAAGGCGTATAAATTCAGAGATGAACGTTTTAAATTTCTCAAACAGTCAAACCGTAACGGCGTAACGGCTACTGACCTAGAGCTACTGGCAACAAGACGAAAACAGTCAGTATTACAACTTATCTACTATAAAATTTTCAATATATGAAATAAAAATTACCGAACTGATTTTAACAGAATTTTAAAACTATATTCCTCGTAATCATGATAATAATTGTAGTAAAGTAATCCCACATTTCATTATTTAATTGAATTGTACAAGGAGCCAGAAAAAAAAAAAACTCTATTCCTCAGTTGCGAATGAAACCCGGGTCTCCCACATGCTGGGTGGGCATGCTACCACTTACACCACCGAGGGAGTTTGATAATTTCAGTCTCCCTGAGAGGTGGTAGGTAGTTGCTATCATCGAACTCCCTCGGTGGTGTAAGTGGTAGCATGCCCACCCAGCAAGTGGGAGACCCGGGTTTGATTCGCAACTGAGGTAGTTCGATTTTTTTCTGGCCCCCAGAACAATTTCTAATAAATAACTATATTGCTCGTGTTTCCAAAAGTTCTCCTACCAGATAAGAGTTTTTCCTAGATCTTAGCCCATTACGCCTGAATGATTCCTGGGCTAAGAAGACGGGTCAGTAAGTCTTATAAGTTCTCAACTTTTTCAAATATAAAGAATTTAGGGCTAATATGTTAATTTATTTGAATACTTGAATTTGTTTTATTATGACAATTTTTTTGGTATAATTTTTTTAATTGTTGACTAGTTAAATAGAGGTTTTTTTTTTAATAAAAAAATATCATTCTAGATTGGCTATTTAATCTAGTGATCCATTCAGAAAATGACTCAGAAAACGAATCTTGTATGTTAAAAATCGTAAATAATTTATGTACCTGCATAACATATAAATTTATATATGGTTCATAACATATAAATCTGTATATGTTATACATTGCATGTATATGTTAAATGCCAGAAATATCTGAACACATTAGCAGCAATATATTTATTATTGATTAAAAAAATTTTCATTTTTATACCAATGTCAGACAAAGAAACTCGGATTCGTCACCAAGAGAAATAAAAATAATCAAAATAAATGTTTTCAACGCAGATTTTAAAGAATTACACTAAATTCATAAATATTCGTATTAAACTTTTATTTATTTATTACGTTCTGTTAAATTAAAACATTTTGTAATTTGATCACCACAATGAATTAAAAAAAAAAATTACATACAATATCAATCACATGAGGAGAGAAGGTGACCAATGACGCCACTCCCAATTCATAAATGTAAATAAGAAACTTTTAATGTGCAATCATATAAAATTGTGATTACTAATGCAGTCATATACGCAAATACACATTCCACTTACTTTTTCACGCGTTCCATATATTTCCCAGACGATTCATTGTAATCTCTCTTGAATTTGATCCGAATCCCTCAAAATTCGTCCTTCCTGACTCCTCGCTGGCCGGCCAGAAATCCCCTCATACTCTTCATCATTTACAATTAGCGTTATATAAGGTCTATGTGGAAGAGGCGGCGACAGACGAGAGTACGGCAAGAAGGTATTCCCCCCAGAAGACGCGCGGCGAGGCGCGAGTGTGCGGTTAGTGACACCGTAGGAAGAAGTTGAAGTGGCGAAACGTAAGATCTAATCTGTGTCGCTGGTCGGGAAGCACGCGAGCCCAATTAGAGATCGAGGTCTTCGTAAGCGTCTAATTGGGATAGAGGAGCGCTTCGCTTCCAACATCTCTCTACATACGCCTATATACCGAAATTCCCACCCCATTCTACATTATGATTATATTTATGTGTGCGTGCGCATAATGAATTCAGAAAAAATGAATCATACCAACTTCAGTCCAAAAAGTCCGTCGTGAAGGAACTGTGTAAATTAAGCAAATTGAAATCCCCTAACTCATATCTCTACTAACTTTTCAATTTCAGTGTGACTCATTAAATACTTCTTTTATTAATAAACAAATCTGCGTTGAGTTTCATTAAACAAACTAAATTTACGCCCGCAACGTCGAAAACACGAATTTTTCTCGTGCTGGACATTGCTAATATTCCCCACTCCTATTTATTTTGCTAAAGAAAGAACTTTGGCTTTCGTTTTGAATTTAACAGCTATCTGCCGAATTTCATTAGAAAAAAAAAATGAAAACTGTGGCCTGTAGAACGTTGACACGCTGATATGTGTGTATATATACCAGGGATGCAAGTTTAAAAAGTCGTTTTAATTCCAGTAGAATGCGCTCTTAGCCTATTGAAGGATTTGCTTATCTCTAAACGCTATTTTGTTTGTTAGTCATTTGTTTACAAAAGTCAGTTGTTTTTAAGTCGTTTACGTGGACGTATCATACCTTTCTTTGGTGTTAAAAATGTCTAATTTTAAGCCAAATAAAGAGCATTTGCGGCATGTCATGATTTTCTTATTTAATCAAAAGAAAAAGGCATCTGAATGTCATCGAATTTTTGTTGAGACTTATGGCGATCTTGCTCCAACCGTCAAGACATGTGAACGTTGGTTTCAACGTTTCAAACGTGGTGATTTTGATGTTACTGATCAAAAACGAGAAAATCGACCAAA
>KZ807073.1:355587-370461 GCA_000696205.2 Oncopeltus fasciatus
GGGGGGGGAGGATTCGAGCCCGGAGGAGAGAAAAGAGCAGAGACCCGGACACGTAGCCGTGTGACCAATCTTCAATCCAGTAATGGGGAGTGTTTCCGCCGGCTAGACGGGTCGACACCTTACCGCCAGGGTGGCCTCCTGGAGTCCGCTAATTTCCAGCTCCATGAAATCAAAGTTAATGCCCAACTGAGGAGCTTCCATTAGATGTGACGTTCAGAAAAGCGATCTCTTCTTTTTACATTTCTGTCCCATCAGAATTACACTCCTATTATCTGGCAATAACTTACACCTGAATGTAGAACCTTTGACTTCAGCAATATCCCGAATGATACTTCTCTCAAAATCTGATTTTCCTTTATTTTATTTGTAAATGAATTATTGTAATCGGCGTGAAAAATCAAAATCGCAACCTACTATCTTCTAAAATTGATTTACTTTTCTACTTTTCTGGAGAAGTAAAATCAAATAGTGTAAAAAAAAGGAGGGGGGGGGGCGCCAGGGTAGCTCAGAGTATCAGTTGAGGTCCTGCAATCTTGACGCTGCGGGTTCAAATCCCGCCCAGATTTATTTATCTATAAATAAAAGCTTGACCTGAGTCATGGATGTTTAGAATGGGGTGGCAACCTGTAGATAACCCCTCCCTCCGTGATCCTAAGTGGTTGGAAAGAAGGCTAACACTAAAAAATACTAACAATAATAATAAGTAAAATAAAAATGCTTGCCATCCCTTAGACGTTCGTCACACTCGAAATTTGTCGGAAACGGCTTAAGAGAATTTGATGATGTTTAGGATTGACAAGAAAGCATAATTAAATCTCTATGTGTTCGAACAATGTGTCCATATCATTATCCTCTTTTTCATCAATTTAAAACTTGAGTAATGTGTGCAACCTGTACATTGAAATTTTCCCTGCACATTTTAGGCATAAATAATGGCATATATTGTATTAAAAAAAAAAAAATAATAATAAAAAAAAATTAAAAAAACAACTGTGCGGTTGAATAGGGAGTGACAGAAGAGACAGGGGGAAAATGGAAAATATCGCCAGTTTGACCACAAAAGCGTGCTCAAGTTAATCTTCATAAGGAGTTGTGGCGGAGGGGCCCCCCCAACAAAAGGCACATCTTTTGTCGGGACCAAGGCCGACTCGGTTCACACTAAAAAGAGTTCGAGTCATAAACGACTCCCCTTTGATAGGTGATTAATGCTCCCTATTTAGACGAGATAAGGCTCACCTCGGACGCCCAAAACTAACAATACTCCTCCGGCCATCAAACTCCCCTTTCAGCGGGAATAAATGGATCTATTAGACGTTTGAATCGCCAACTTACGTCTAATAGGCTACAACAGAAGGCATTCTTCCATCATCTTAGACATCTTTGTCTAACTAATCAATCCCCATCCTTGGCTGGAAATTAAAAAAAAAAGTTATATTTTCAATAATTAATTATATCCATTTTATATTGACCTACGACATATTTTATATTATCAAATGGAAAAGTTGACTTAATGGATATACGTACAAGACTTTTGCGCTTGGGAAATCGAAGCAAAAGACGCGCTTCTCAATTCTTCAGTAGCAACCCTCCATCAATAGGATGCAATCTCTCGCTTCTCTTGTTCATTTCAGCATCACTGTCCAATAAATAAATCTAAATAAAAGTTACATTTTCTTGAAACTATAACTAGTTTTATGAATTTTAAATTCATCAATGTTACACTTGATATCATGATTGATATCACTAATTTTAAAGCTTTTTATTTTGCTACCAATGACATTTTATTAATTCCAGATATTGGAAAAAAACATATATTTATAATAAGTAATAGATTCCTCTTGTTCGGATTAAGACATGTTTCACAACTATCAGTAAAATTGCTATTGTCTCCTAAATTACAGAAAATATAAAAGTATTTATATTTTTTATGAATAATAATAAAACCTGATAAAGAAAAACAACCGCTAAGCAATGATACAATCGTCAGAAAGTATAAATAATTTAGTTCTGTCACTCAGGCTTTAAATTCTATCCACATTCAGTAAATGTGACAATAATATTTGTCAACTGTCATAATTATAAATATGCAGCATATAAATATTAAACATTTTATTATTATAATATTCTCTATGATTAGTAAACAGCATTTTTAGTACTCGTATAATGTACAATTTAATAAGAACTCAATATATTAATGATATAATGAATAATAATATGAATTTTGCATTAAATTTTCAATAACACAGTGTATACTATTGAAAATTATTAATTACTGAGGCTTTCGATTCATTTGAATTAATTAAATGTAAATTATGTTATTTGTCTGAGTTTTATGTTTATATTATTTATGACTGGAACAATCCTACATTGTTTATTAAATCAAGAATGCTGTAATTTATGTATTTCCGTTCCATTATGAAATATTCTACTACATTGATATCCATTATAAGACAGGTTTTTTTATTTATTATTTATCCAAAATCTTATTTCTATACATAGATATTATACAAATTTAATATATCATATTTTTATATCAAGATTGTTGTAATTATTCTAATCCTGTCCTATTATGAAATATTCTACTACATTGTTATCCAGTATTAAAATGCTTTTTTATTTATCCAAAATCTTATTTCTATACATTGATACGATACAAATTTATTGGGCTAAATAGTGCATATTTAAGAAACAAGGTAAAACTTGTTCTATGAATAGCTAACCAAAATATAATGAGCAGTAAACATTTGATAGCCATCATCTGCTTAGGTTTACGAGAATGTAAATTGAGGGTAAGAAAAAAAGCAGGGAAAAAAAGGCGGGAAAGTGTAGGAGGATGTTGACGTGGGGCGGTTACAACAAACAGTATAAAGGGGCCCGGGCTGGTAAACAGGGGTAGGTCTGTTTGAAGATACCGGAATCCGATTTGTATTGGGAATGACAGAAAGAAGAGGGGTATTTTCCCGGGTGAGTACCCATACCCCAGAGGCTAGTGGTAATGGTTTTCCAATAGAGGGCGCACCTGTTGCCCACCCTCCTATCGCACCCTCTCCCGCCTCTTCCCTTTTTATTTCCTTTTTTTTTTACTTTGTTTATCGGCCGCTATCAGTTCCTAAGCCCGCCTTACATCCCGGATATCTGCACAATCAGTGCTCCTATAAACTTCCTGTTTCCCTTAAGAGGACTTTTGGAAGGGCTGTCTCGATCCCGCTCTCCGATTAGGGTATACGGGTACAGATAACGCAGAAATCAAAGTGGGTGTGCCAGAACTCACCGGCGATGGCTTAACTGTAAAAACACTAGCTAAAAAAAAGGAAGTAATGTTATCAGAACTATTCTTTCATATTCAGGGTGCTTCGGAGACGATATCCCAGGAAAATATCTCTGCAACCGTTCGAGATAAGCTAGTTCGACTTCTTTCTAAGGCTGGGATCCAAAAATCTGGAAACATTCACATCTCGTATTATTTTTAGTAATGTCTGTCCGCATGAGTGAAAAAAAGTGTTAAATGCATTACAATAAATTATGAAATGTTGTATCATAGCTTGCTTCATCTGATATTTTGTTATTTAATGCAATTTTAGTGAACAGGGGTGCCAGGGTAGCTCATGGAATCCATTCGGTTTTCCCAGCCAAAACCTGGCGCTGCGAGTACAAATCCTATCCTAGGCAAGCTTTTATCGATAAATAAAATATTGTCTTATGACATGGATGTTTAGAATGGGCTGGCAACCTGTAGATAACCCCTCCCTCCATGACCCTAAGTAGTTGGAAAGGAGACTAGCACTAATATTTAAATAACTATTTAAATGGTCTTTAATGTCCCAGCTATAGGGGCTCTGAGTTCTGTGAGCTCTCTTGAGCATATAGGACAAAAAAACATAGTTACGTAATCTATTTAAGAAAAAAAATCTTCCAGTAGCATCTTCAACACATCTGAAAGAAGACAATTATATCTACTCTGGCTACATAACTTCAAAATTGTAAATAAGATAAAAAAAGAGAAACAGGAAGACTTGATTATGTGAATAAAATAATATATAAAAAGACTCAAGAGTCGAAAACATTCAACTTCTTTTTATGAATGAACTGGAAATCATCTTGGTTTAGTCTTATGAAATGTATTTAGAGCCCAAAAGACTGTAAAAATTTTTTTTAAGTTCTTTAAATTTGAAATTATAATTTTCTTTTACATTCCTAATATCATTTCAGAACTGAGTGCTCTTTGTGTTTCACTTTATTGTCTGAATTGCATTATTTTAAAATGCCTCCCCGCCCCCCCTTCCGACAAAAGTCTTTAATATAAAAACAAAACTTATAGAGTGTATTTGATGCTTTATAAGTTTCTTTATTGATTTTAATCAAAGTAAAGTAAATGGTATATATAAATGTATGTGTGTGTGTGTGCGCGCACGCACGTTTGTGTGTAAAATTATGTATTTTATGTATCATATTCCTGATACAGGAATATTTTTTCAAAAAATTAAAAAAAATTTTTAAAAAATCCTCAACTAAAACTATTTACTTCCGACATTTAGGAGGGGATTAGAAATCCTCCTCCCCCTTTCGAGGATATTTCTTATATCTAATAAAATAATAGGAAATAGGTGTATATTCAGACCCTAAATGGTGAATGGCTTTACATATAGATATGTGATGTTTTATTGCCCATCGGTCATAAGGGATTTACATTTTTTTAAATTCGTAACTTTAGGTCATCAAGTTAGTGGCTGCTTCTGAGATAGATACACAAATTATCTTCAAAAGAAAAAAAAATAAACGAACATTGGGTTTAACGCTGATTTCTTCCAAAAACTTATTGATTTCAATATTTCATAAAATTCCTTAACGCTTTCCAGTTTTAGATTAATGAATTTAGAAGAAAATTATAAACTAGATTTTAAAGATAAAGATTCACTTCAGTCAGTTTTCTAACGCTTTTCGAATAATTTAAAAGAAGAATGATGAAAAATTGGCTTTTAAATTCAGGGTTCCATTAGACAATCGCCAGAGAAAATATTCTCACGAAAATTTAGTGATAAGGCTGTATGCACTGATCAGACACCTAAGCGCCAGGTAAAGAGCCTAAATCGGATTACCCCAAACCTCCCAGACGAGGGTAATAAACGCCTGGGAACGAGGGGAGCCTAAAATCTACGGGGAGGACAAACAGGGGCTCAAGCACTCCAAACATTGATCCTTACACAATATCTAGAAGAACGAACTGAGGTACTTGCTGTCACTCATTACTGGGCAATCTAAATAACACCTCAAATGCCGGAATTAGTGGAGAATTCTACATGTACATAGTATACATCGAGGAAGGAGAGAGTGTAGAACGCACTTGCTCTGACCAAATGGAAGTACTCGTCTGCCACAAACTACGATTCTTTGTGGTAAGCGATTGCCAAAGCCAAGAGAGACCTTAAGTTCTTCTGAGTTGTGGGCTGCGGTGACCAAGGGCCTGGTTAAAAGACCTGTCCCTTTTGAAACAACAGGGTTTTCCAGGGGATCCGTTCGGATCTCGCAATCCTGACGCTGCGGGTTCAAATCCCGTCCTGGGATGGATTAAAATAGGGTAGAAATTCCGAGAAAAGAAAAGTTTTATTGGTAGTTCGAATAGCAAATAAAGTAGAGAG
This sequence comes from Oncopeltus fasciatus, assembly GCA_000696205.2. Lineage (NCBI taxonomy): Eukaryota > Metazoa > Arthropoda > Insecta > Hemiptera > Lygaeidae > Oncopeltus > Oncopeltus fasciatus. The sequence continues at coordinate 361,224 of KZ807073.1, forward strand.
AGAGAGAGAGAGAGAGAGCGAGAGAGAGAGAGAGGGCGAGAGAGAGAGAGAGCGAGAGAGCGAGAGAGCGAGAGAGCGAGAGAGCGAGAGAGCGAGAGAGCGAGAGAGAGGGAGAGAGAGAGAGAGAGAGAGAGTGAGAGAGAGAGAGAGAGTTAGTTTGCGGGATGGGGGGGAGGGCGTCGGAAAACCTATACTTTTCTATGCAGCCAGGTTAAAGAACTCATAAAGATAAGCGTCAAAGAAAAAATTCATAAATAGACTGTTTAAGTAAAATTAATAGTGTATTTAAGGAAAGATGAGACAGAAATGTACACGAAGATTCTGTCACTACCTGAGGTTGTGAATGCCTCGGTCATTTACACACAATATCGCTGGCAGCTCAGTACAATTGATCAAAGAAATGACAAATCCCATGGGTGTGGTAGAGATGTAGATACGCGCGTGCATTTGTGTACGTCTGATGCATCATACTTCTGAATTAGTTTTTCTTCAAACTATTCAAGAGTTTAATAGAAAAATAGAAAATGAACCAGCTTAATGTGTCATCCGTATAATAAATTAATTAAACAATTGAAAAATGAAAAATTAATAAACCGATTTTTAATAGTTTAATCAGAGTTATCAGGGCTCCTGAGCTGTGAATTATCAATATCCTGATTATTCATTGAACATAAAACATAATATGGAGATAGTTGGTTTATCGTCGAACTTTACGTCGGGATTCGGTCTTAGAAGTTGAAGATATAAAACTAAGTCGTGATTTATATATCCTACAGTAGGAGAATCAGTCCCTCCATCAACCCCATTGCCCTGAAGACCTAAAATTTAGGCCGAAACCTTGGTAATATTAAACCCTTTTCTAATTTACAAATAAAGTTGTATTTCTTCAATTTCCAAGACAGAAACCCCGAACAAACCCTCTTATCATAAAAAAATTTTTCAGAAATTTCATGAATCTACGAAAACCGCTAATATTACTTATTTCCTTATTTAATTGAAAGTTCTTTAAAGGATTTTCCCTTTATATATATATAGTCGAAAACATNTATATATAAATTTTTTTTTCAATTTTTTTTAGCATAGTTTATTCTACAAAAGTTCAACACCGATTTATGATTAATCTTCAATGCCTAAGCGCAAATGGGAAAAAGAAAAATAGGTTAAGTAGAGGTTAGGTATTCAGAATTTGAATTTAGATAGATTGAATAGAGAGAATGGATTTAGCTTGAAAAAGAAAACAACCAAGGAAGAATAGTTTAGAAGGCTACGAGATACTTTGCAAATTTGTGTATAGGAAAATAATTTGGAAACATCTAGGCGATTCCTAGATTCATCTAACTTTAGCTAGAGCTAACGAAAGAAGAAACGAGACGTTTTACATCATCCTGCTTACTCGAGGTACCACCGGACATAATTCAAGGAGAGAATATAGGTCGAAACGGGGAGTTCACAAGTCCATCCTACCCGGTAAATGCAAGGAACGTCTTACCTGTTAATGAGTAACAAACGGGGCAATGTACCCACGCACACGCATACAAACCTGTCGTAATAGCTGAAATTGTGCGGAAATTCGCTTCTTTTTTTATTATATTAGTGTCGAAGAAAGAGTCACTTACTTTATGGCGTTGACCGCATATAACCAAAAAAAACTCCTGTTGAATCTATATGAATTTCATACATTTTATTGATTTGTAAAAATTGTCAATAAATTTCGTAAAGCTTAAAAGAAACCACTTGGGATTCTCTCAAAGATATTTTCCAGAAGATTTAAGTACTATCAACACAGGAGCCAACAATGAAGAAGACAGGAATACAGTGCTTTTAAATTAAAACCCTTATATATTAATATATTCGAGGGAACGCCGGGAAACTTCTTGGCAAAATAGGTACTTTATTTTAAGTATCCACCATTTTACTACTTTTTAAAACTATCTTATGTAAATACATGTCTGTACTCGAGCTTGGATATCTTCCCTTCTTCATTTTTAAGTATCCCCCTCCCCATGGGCTCGTCCTCTCTTGTCCCTAGGGTAGGGGCACGGCTTGAGATGAAATATACAATTGTCGAACCCAGCCAGCTCTCTGCCCTACATATAAGAAGTTCCCTCCAGAAAGAAATCCTGCGTTGGTTTTCCTTTTTCAGATTTAACGGATACCAAATTTCACCAATATTATAGTATTAGCTCCTCGGATCAGCCACACACATACTTACATGTTTTTAAATGAAAAATATTTTAATATATGGCTTGTTGTAAAATCATCATATATTGATCTAAAAAAGTATAAGAAATTAAGTTGAAGGTAATGAGGCGTAAGAAATTAGTGGTCCGTTTTACAATTCTAGGAAGACAAATCTCCCTCCCTTTAAACAAACTATTAAACTAAGTATTATAACAGGAAGAAAATTTGGGTTGCCAAACTGCCGGTCTAAATCAGGGCAATTGGATAAAATTGATTTTATATATGCTGTTGTTACCGTTAAAAATTTGAAAATATTTACCAATACTTATTCCGGGTTCAACCGTGTCTAGGAGTTTTTAGGTGCCAAGCTTTCGCACATAGTTTGATGGCTTCTTCAGGGCTGAATGGAGAATGAGGAGAGAATGAGTCCTCATTCTCCATTCAGCCCTGAAGAAGCCATCAAACTATGTGCGAAAGCTTGGCACCTAAAAACTCCTAGACACGGTTGAACCCGGAATAAGTATTGGTAAATATTTCTGAGGACCGTGGAAGCCTTCCTGAACATCTGAAAATAATAAAAAAAACCTCATAACTGGTCTATTTTACGAAAAGAAAAGATCAACCATGGAGAATTTCAAGAACTCAAACAAAGCCTCAATATTTAAAATCTAAAATCGAATGAGTATTCGGAAACTAGCTGGTTTTTTCGAGGCGAAGAACTTCCCGCGAAAACAACAAGGAAGTGTTAGAATATTTTTTAGTAAATATTTTTAACAGTTCTAATGGCTTTAACGTGGAAATCCATTCAAGTCTGGCGCTACAGGTTCGAATCCCCCCTAAACAAGACTTAATAAATAATAATCTCTCCCATTCTATGGGTGTTTAAAGTAGAATGGTTATCTCTAGACAGGCCCTTCTCCATGGAAAAATAAATTAATACATAAAACAATGCTCAACAGGTGTATATATAGTCAGATTTTTTGGCACAGCCTCTGTACTCCGACATTGTAAAAAAAAATTTTTTATTATTTAAAAATGCACTTAATATTGGTAAAATATTGAAAATAAAACAAATTTTTGAAATTAACTTACATTTAAATGTTAGCTGGTAGCATGAGCATTATTAGGAAAGTACATTTGTCTTTTACCACTAGGCTTGAAAGAAGTTTTTCGTATTATGGATTGTGAAGTTTTATTCCGGGAATTAAAAAAAAAATTATTTGATACATGCTGTAAGTAAAATAATTGTAAATTGTTCGCAATATACTCCAATAACATGAAGGAGAGAACGGCCTGTGTCGGAACTTTAAAAAATAAACTATGATAAAAATACATATATATATATATATTTATTTATTTATTTATTAATTGTTTATAACATATACAATAATTAATATAGTTCTTCGCTTGTAGAAGTTCATGGGCCCATGATGAAAAATGCTTTCGTTTCATTATTTACTCATTATTGGTAATCTATGGAATATTTTTATATTGCCATATATAAAATCATTGCCGTTGCAATGAGTTTTTTATATCCCGTTCACGATTTAGCATCTCTGTATATTTTGTAATTCATGAATATCGCTCGTGTAGAGCACGAAACGCAAGTTGTTGTTTTTTTTCAAAATAAGTAAAAACTATTATGTCGAAGCGAGTTATCAACCCGGACCAAATACCATCGACTCGCTGAGATAATCTTGTAAAATGACTAATGCCTATCAACTTTATTGACTCTCTCTTTGGGTAATAGCCCCCTTTTAACACAGATAAATAAGAGAGAATATTCACTTTATTAGTGAGAGTTAGGAAAATTATACTGTGCAGGGATGGTTAGTGATGGGAATCAAGGAAATTGAATAAGACCATCGGAAGGAATGATCCCGGAGGCAAGAAGCTTGCGGTATCTTTGTAATAATGAGTGGCCGACACACTGTGAATTCCTCGTTAATGGCCGAAGCGAAGAGTGAACAGGCGCCTGATGAGCCGAAAACTTCCAAATGACCCTCAATAATACTCCAAATGGAGCTCTTCCGCCCCCTGGATTTCCGCTCCTGTTCCATCCCTTAGGCGGGGCTCCTCAGAACCATTTACTACTTCGTCTCGTTCTCCTTGTCATACTCATATGTCTTAGTGCTTTAGAGTCGTCAGCCTGTCCTCCATTCCGCCTGGATCCTTATTCTATCCATAGGATCCACCCACGTAGGTGTCGTACAATTGCTTCTTCAATGACAAGGGGCTCTGGCTCCTTATAGAAGCAGTTTTTCATCCACGCTCTCTCCCTCTTTTCCAATGAATTTATAGCCTTGTACATGAAAAAATTGACAGAATAAGAGGAAGCATGCGTTATCAACTGTCTTTGGTAGAGAATGCAAAGTGATCTGTCAATGAAATGCTTAACTCCAAAACATCTGAGTAAATAATAATGAAACTGTTCAAGTTGCATAGTCCTGCCTTTTTTTTTTTTCTTTCGTTTGTTAATCTTCTGTAATCTAATCTCCTTTATCCTATAAAGAGAGTGGGGATAACTTCCAGATATTGGAGATTGGAGATACTACATCATCACTACACAAAGGGACATCATCAATCAAGTATAGTTACCACCATTAGAAACTCTTCATCAGTCATTAGTATGTTTCATGAAAATTTCGGTCTATAGTTGCCGTCCTTCTTATTTTCTGTTCCATCTTCAAAACGACTGAAATAATTTAATTTAAAAAGTCTAAGAGCAGATATATCTTATCTTATGGTTCAGTAAGTTTGATATCGCTCTGAAATTTAACTCTGTTCGTTAGATAAAATATTTAAATTCTTTTTGCTTTCAAGTCAGGTGCTAATGCAAAAAAACTATTTCCTTCGTAATGCATACAATACGATTTCATATTTTAGCATCGTCTGCTCAATGATTTTAAATGTAAATATACAAATATATATTGTAATATTTTACTGAATTTCATAACATGGTTTGAATAAATCAAACAAGTTTTATTTGTCACTTTAAAGAATTTACAAATAACTTTTTCATATCCTAAACCTCTAGGTTAATGCTGTTGCTCAACAATGAAGAAAAAAACCCATTAAATAAATATATATATANGAAACGAGCAATGTAAAATTTATTAATGTATGGCAAAGTAAATAATGAAAAAAAATTATAATACAGATTTTGTTGGGGAGTAAAAAACGTTAATTTCACCAAAAGTAGCGATCATTCTTGCCGTCATTCATAAGTAGCCAAGCTTCAAGCACTCAAATGTAGGGCCCGCAATCTCAAACATGGAAAACAACTTATTTCTGATTCTCAAGAAATAGCTAATATTGATTAACACAAATATATTAAATTCATAATGATGCACCATATTTAATATTTTTGTTATGAAGAAAATAAATTTTGAAACTACCAAGAACTTGAACTCAAGAGATTGAAACACGAGATTGGCACTCAATGGACAGACCAAACTTCCAAGAGCAGAAAACATATTGTTTCTATCGTGAGAACCTAAAATTTTTTCAATCAATTTTGAGTAAGGGTTACTGAATCTATTTTCTGCCAGGTGCTAATTGTCTGAGTCCCAATAGTATTAATTTTCTACCGGTTTGTTTAATATTTATTTATTTCATATTAAAAAACATTTCATAATAAGTCTATATAAATTTCACCAGGGGTAAGCTAACAAAAAAAAACCTGTTTAATGCATCCTATGCTCCTAAGAATACAAAACAAACTTAACACAATTTTTCGCTGGTGGTTAGTTGAGCCCTCAGGTTGCTCACTGCATAGCCCCTGGAGAATTTAAGATAAAATTCGGTTCAAACTATTCCGTCTGTTTGGCAATAAGAATAAGTTCTAATGAATCGTGTGCAATACTCAGCACAATTTTGGTCCCGTTAGACATTTGGCACCTTTGCCTCTGACTTCATTTTCCTGGAGAGACCTTGTCGAAATCACACGAACCTCCACCAGGCCGCTTCACTTAATTCAGATTATATTGCAGACACAAAAATTTTTGTGATCTGATGAACGGGAGCGACTGATGAAGAACCATTTATTAGTAGTTTCAACAACACACAAAGTTTAGGCGTCTGATGCTCATTTATATATACACATCCCTACTATATCTAGTGAGATTTGATAGAACCACTATAATTTTTTCGTTGCAATCAGTATGACTAATTAGGAATTTTTTATTAGTAGTTCCTTTATCTCTGAAAGATCAAGACGAGAACTTAGTGCTTAGATGACTATTTGTAAATGCGTATTCGGAAAGCCTTTCTTCTTTAATATAGGCTGGCGTGAACTACTGTATGCTATGAGTAAAATCAAAGAAATGGATTAAAAGCAACACCTCCATAAATTTTCACATGTACTTTATGACCTAATCGTAAATTTTAAAATAACATGAGGGCTAAAACAAAAAGGAAACCAGAGACATCAACTAGTACATTTGCAAAGTGTTTTCTTTGCGGTAGACTCTCGTTCAAAATGAGCTTCGGCTTTAAAATAGAAAGGAAAGGGAAAAAATAAATAAAACAGAATAAAAGCTGACATCCATCAAGCTTTATTATTGAAGTAATAAATCACAAAGTTTCCCTTCCACCAAGTTCCAAGCATTCATCATTGCTGAGAATCAATTCCAGTTGTAATTCTGAGCAATAACAAGGATTCTGGAGAAAGTTAATTTAGCGGTAGAGATTGGTCTGGTAGGTCTCCGTACTTAGTTTGTGTAATGCTTGTTTTTCCTTTTTATTTTACTTTTTGAAATTGCTTAAGTAATATACTTTCAAGGTACATTTAATTGGGATTTTATGCTGAACTCGGGATGTGATGTTTCTAAATCAATGGAAGAAAAAAAAAATCAATCAGATAAAAATTTGATTAAGTATTGCCGTAGACTACGCCAAGTTATTCCTTTGTCTGTTGGTTTAATTTAAGATAAGAAGATAAGATGGCGATGGGAATAGAGGGGGGGGGGGGACTACCAACTCAGTCTCTTTACATTTTAAATATCTTCCTAATTGTGTCCAATTCATAAACATTTCGTAAAGCATAAACGTTTAAAATCACATTTACACCTGTCATGCTCAATAATATATCTTTTGAGTAAGATTACGTTCAAGGATAGAATAAATATTAAAAATTATTCTGAAGTTTAATTGGTTAGTCAGACAATAAAAACTGAGCATTAAATCTAGTAACTTTGGCTGAAGAGTCCAGGTTCTCATCCACCGTCCCCTTCAAGTACGATTGGTAAAGAACTTACATTTTTTTTAAATAGAAATTAAGTCATGTAGTAATATCAACTTGAATGGCTGGATTGTCTTGAGGAAAATGTACTTCCAAAGAAAAGACATAAAGAATTAAACTTAAAAGCAGAATAAAATGTGTTTTCCGTAGAACCCAGTTATTGGTTCAAAATCCAACACTTGAATGTGTAAATGTTATTCTATCAAGTGGGTGTAAATATAAAAGAAATAGAACTAGACGATTTAAGGGTTGATAATATTACTCCTAAATATTCTACTAGTTTCTTCAATATAATAACAACCACATCTTGAAAAAGATTATGATTGATTTAGAAATTATCTACAGCCTCTTTTCCTTTGATTATGTTAAAAATTAAGGGCTTCATGTCTTAAAATATAATGACTGATTTAGTGATTTAAATGAGGGTGTCTACTGTTAAATGAGGGTGGTATGTAAGTTGAAAATGAAATATTACTGTTGTCTCCTTTGAATTCGCCTGAATTTTCATTGAGCACTACGGATGTCAGGGGGATTCCAACACAGTAGCTAACTGGGTCGGAAGCTGGGTGGCGGCACCGCAATTTCAGTAGCGTTCAGATTTCAAATGTCACTGGAATTATAGGCCATCAATTACAGGGGAGTGAATATAGTTTCGTGTGTTATCCAACATGCCGGGTATTGATTAGTGCTGTTTAATATATCACGGTATAATTAAGGGAGTGTAGGCATGAAATCACAAGCGATCTTAAATCATCCATAGTCTTACCCCCTTTCCACATCACACATGCTGCCTCTCACACTTCACACACTTCCTGCGCGTCTGAGCACATCAATGTACTTGTAGTGAATCCCTCTCTGACAGCTCGCATATATATCTGCCTACTTTTAGCTGGGAAGTTATAGGCCAGAATTTATGTATCAGTTGTTATTAGTTTTAATACCTCACATTTAAGCTGCGTTTCAGCTTTACTTGAGCCACTCTCAGTCCTAAGAAGTGTGTCACGCAAATGTACACTTAGCACATTTCCCATGTTTCATTAATGCGATTATAAGGCGAATTATATCTTACTATGTTGAGACAACATTGAGCGTTTACGCAGACCACTAAACCTGGCCTTATGTTGGCCCTGAAAGAGTGGGGGAAGTATAGCCATCGTTGTTGCATTCGTAAATATCTTCCTTAATAAGCGTTTTACGTAAAAATTTTATGCGGCATGAAAGTTATAAAATTAAATTAAAAACCTTTCACGAACAATAATATTATCATATTTTTATACAATAATAATATGATATTTTTCGCAAAACTAATTATAACGAATTTTTCAACAAAAAAACCAATTTATTCATTCATGTGCAATAAAAAGCCAAAATACCGAATTTGTTTTTATATATTTTAAATAAAAGGCCCCACCATACATTGGAATTTATACTCTTAAATACTATCCTTAATAACAGTTTTAAAAAAAATATTATAGAATATAAGTGCTATGTAACTGCATTATACACCTATTTTCTTCAATACATTGTTTTCGCAATGCTAATGATAATGAAGATATTAATATTTTAAATTGTGATCTCCCTCAAAGCCCCTCCTCTTCCTACCTGAATAATTTTAACCATTAACAAACTCATTCAATAGTTTGTAAAAAGAAGCCTTGTTACATATAGGCTTCTTTTACCTGATAATTATATATAGCATTTTGCATTAAACCTTCTTATACCTGATATTTAGCCATAAATATCACATATAGCTTCATTATTTCAATAATTATGGACGCTCAATCGCGGACCAACAAATATGTATATATATATATA
>KZ807073.1:378340-388418 GCA_000696205.2 Oncopeltus fasciatus
AAATTATATTGTTATTTTAATAATATTACAATATAACAATTGTTATATTTATAATAACAATAAAAAATAGAAATCTTATGTAAAAAATACAACAGTATTTGCCATATCGATTGCGAGAAAATATGTTAAACTTGTCCTTCGAAATGACGGCTACCTTTTAACTTCCAGGGGCAAATAATTCAACTTTTTGGACGCTGCACATGAATGCATTCCTTTATATATCTGGTCTTCAGGTAAATAACTGAAATGCTAATGGCATTTCTTTCACCCCTTATTCACAAGAATCTGTCGCAGAGGTCTCCCGGCAATTTAGGGTTAAGTATTTTTCTGTAGAAATATCAAAGCTACACCTGGTGTAATCTCAGGCTGTTAGACAGCCCAGCTCCAACCGTTTCGGAGGTGATTTGTTCATCCCCCCGCAAACCATAAACAAACCCAATGGTCGGATTGACCGCCCTCTGGTTCCGGAATTCCTCATCCCTACTCCGTAATGCTGATGGGGTGTAGAGCAAATCACAATACCTGACCATTGAAGAGCTGAGGACTCCAACCTTGCCTTTACCTGTTCTGACATAAACCTTCATCTCTTCAATTGATGCAATGCCACTCGGACTCCACACTCGACAGCTTAAACTGATCCCCCCACCCACCCCAAATTCAGCTGTTACACATTACACCGAAAATTCTCAATTGTTCACTTCCCTGACCAGACTGACCGATTATGTGTTTTCCAGTTCCAAGTCACATGAGCCAACATCTTGAAAGTACAGTATAATCAGGAAGAAAGAGCACTATTGTATAAGGGGGATTTTTATGTATATATGGAAAAATCTGCATGTGGAGGTGATAAGTAACATCATGGTAAAGATGGGGTGTTATGGTATGAAGTCTTCCCGTAATGAAGGGTCATAATTGCAAGAAAAAGAAGGGATGATAGCATCAGTTATATTCATAATGGGCGACTATGGACACTGCATAATTGGTAAGTAATTAAGGGTACCATTACGATTGGTGTGGATAACTCTGGGTGGAAGAATAGTATTGCTCTATTTGTGTGGAACTTATGAGAAGAACATAATTCCGCAATCAGAGGAGGTAGAGGCATCTCATTATACGAGCAAAAGAGATGTGGGTATTTCACTACATGGAGGAGTATTAGTAATACAGTGTAATACTTACATAAGGAATAGTATAAAAAAAGTTCCATGCCCAAAATATAACAGTATTAAGCGGTTCTGCATGCAGATGTAGGGAATGAGTTGGCATTAACACAGCGTTGGTTTTTATAAAGAGAAGGGTAAAACATTCCGAAAAGGTGTGGATAATTCAATATGATATGTAAAAAGAAAATTTTAGGTAATTAAGAATGGTATTACAGTATGTGGGGAATGAGACTCCACCATAGGAGAAGGTGTACTTATACAAAATAGATTAATCAGAATATTTGTCTAAAAATAATGATAAAGAAAAAGTTAAAATACTTTTCTTTCCTTGTTCTTGGCTTGAGTTATTAACGATTATGTAATTCCTTTAAACTTGATTTTCAAAAATAACATTAGTTGTCTTCTGTTAATTTCAGTTATACTATGTTCCAAAATTCCATAAACAAATTACAACTTTTGCAGAGTATTAACAACCACTCTTATTTGTTAATAACCTTACAGGATATTAACATTCAAGAGTTAAAATTATAATTTTTGTAGAAATAATCCTAGATATCAATCGTGATTAATGTTTACCTGGTAACCTATAACTCATGATATAGAGGAATTACGGATAGCCATCCCCTGTCTTCGGCCATGTGTTATTTATGAAAAGCACCTGATGCCTTCCCCGTTTTATCTCCATGCCCATGTCAACCCTTCCAATAGATTTAGGAATTATAACTGCCTTGGCGACTGAGGAGAATGCTTAATCTGAATAATGTTGCTCTCCGTGCGCGGGTGACAAGCTCACAGACGGCCGCACAAACCTCCAGGGGCCCCTGTCAGCTTCCCATATCGCCCGATAATTTAATGGTCGGATCCGATCCGGCCCCCTAGAGCTCTCCGATATTTATAAAGGTGGTCCTAAGTCACGGACCATAGAGAGATGGTTTTTTGTACGGATCTTCCTACCTGAGTCATGGGAGACGTCAGATATTGAATATTTTAGTGTTTTATTTACGAGGCTTTTTTCATATCCGTTTCCAATCTTTTATATATANGAAAAGATGGATGGAAATGACGATGCAATTTGAAATTACATTCATTCCAAATAAAAAAGGACAATATGGAGAAAATATAGCTCGCTAACGGGATTCTGAAAATCGAGAATGACTGTATATATTCCTAAATATCTTTATATAAAATTCTTTAATATGTACTTGTTTTAAATATTTTGAAGGGCATGAATGTTAGGTACTGAATGTTACACGTATTGTGCTGCATATTTATTTTTCTTCTACAAAGAATAACAAAGATTCTAATGATTTTCAATTTAATTAATATAATCAATTAATGTATACGTAAGTGTAAACCCGACTCAGAAGTATAAAATATTAATGTATTATTGTATCCCAAGTTAGAAGTGTGTTTATAATAACTAGTATGTTATAATTTGTATAGTAGATAATTTAGTTTTTAAAATGTGGTTCACTAATATCATATTTGACATTATCATATTATTTTAATGTTATTAATGAGTTTCTTACTATACTTGGTAGCAATAGTAAAAAATTCTTAGATATTTTTTGTTGGGGTTCGGTCAAGGTAGATCCAAAAAAATACAATTAAAAAAAAAGTGTATTGTTTTAATTATCAGCCATCATTTAGATAATAACTACGGTAAAAAAAAAACTCTCCACTTGAATAGTAAAATTTTTTCATACCTCGCAAAATGTACTTCGATTTAGTTATGTACATAAATTTAAATTTCACTAAATTTCTATTCGGTTGTCATGAGACATATTATTATTATATTTACATGGAAGCGCTATGCCTATTCTGTTGCACGACATTTATTAGCTCAACAGTCCCATATGTAACCACTAACAACGTTTTATTTATTAACACAACTTATGAATTTTACACTTGAATAGGACGTGACCAATCCCATAGCTTCCTAAATTTCTTCTTAGATATTTGCTCATGAGTGAGGAGGGCCCGAGGTCATCTTCTTTTGAGTCGGCGGGTAATTTTTAAAGGGTAAGATTCGCTAGAAAGGGGTATGGCAATGGATAGAAGGGATCGAACAACTTGGAGTGAAACATGGAATTTAAATATTGTCGAAATCTTTAGCAAAATGCATATCATCTGAAACGCTAAATGGAGGGTTGTTCGTAGGATTTTGGATTGAAATGACTGATTTCCGAAGAAGATGGTTGGTTTGTCAGCGCCCTGTTCCATACTATAGCTGGAAATTGTTTTAAAACATTATGTTACATAATTAAATTATGGTAGAGAATTAAATTGTTATTAAAAATAATATATCTTCTGCTTTTAATCAGTTGTGTATTTAATATTTTGGTTGCATTCAAATAATTATAAAATGTGTGATTTGACACATCATATGTTGTTTTGGTTCCTCCACAGATTCATTTAATACCCTAACATTCTTAGATTTATTATTATTATTATATTTTGTGCGAGATAAAACCGAATTGCGGTAAGGCGGAAGACATCAAATATGTATAAAATCCCTGAAGAGTAACTACCGCCCTTCTGTTCACCACCTCCGATATTAGGTACACCTCCTCCAGACCAGGCAGGACCATGTTTCACCTCCCATTTTAATGGTAATTATGAGATACGGCTTCGGCAGAATGTACCCAAGAATATTTATGATCTATTATCACGTTTAAATATTGATAAATGGGAGTCGTGCCGTTCATTAAAGATGTTTGCTTTTAGGTTTTGTGTAAAGAGGCTTTATTCAAGGCTGGTAAGTGGGGGTGGGGTAGACTGGTTTCGGCCACCCTCCAGCACCCTATCCCTTCCCTCCCCCACATCCCCAAGTAGATCCCACAGCCCGAAATTCTTCAGACCTTGTTTAGACTTGGGAAAAATGTACTTGACGTCTTGTTTTCAGTCTCCTCCGATGTCGGATTGCGATTCTTCTCGGATTAAAGACACCGTGAATTGAACAATCCGAAAAGGACCCCTCCTTCTCTCCATCCACCCCTCTTTTCTCACTCCCTTCTTTCTTCTTCTTCTATCTACAAGCAGCACAGGGTTTTTATAGAATGATTTATCCGCCCTTCTTTATGTTTTAAACAGTCTCTCATTGAGTGCTCACCCTCCAGCATTCACCTTATTCCTCACTTACAAGGAATTCTTACAACGCTGCAGCAGTTTAATTTCAATTAACATTCTAGGCTATACGCGGTCTTCCCGCTGCCTTATAATTACTATTTAGAACGTTCTCCCAAAAGGTCGGAATCTAACATGAGTTGAATACAAGTCACTTTAAATTATTTATTTAGTTATGTTCGATCTCTCTTTTTACGTATGTTATTTAAGCCTAAAATATTATAAAAATCTCCAGCTACAAATCAGGTACTACATACTCCAGCCTGTTCAACTGGAGCCGTTTAAACTACGGTAATTTTCCCCGTTTCCTGGTTTCGGAAAAGATGGATGGAAATGACGATGCAATTTGAAATTACATTCATTCCAAATAAAAAAGGACAATATGGAGAAAATATAGCTCGCTAACGGGATTCTGAAAATCGAGAATGACTGTATATATTCCTAAATATCTTTATATAAAATTCTTTAATATGTACTTGTTTTAAATATTTTGAAGGGCATGAATGTTAGGTACTGAATGTTACACGTATTGTGCTGCATATTTATTTTTCTTCTACAAAGAATAACAAAGATTCTAATGATTTTCAATTTAATTTATCTGACAGTGCCCTTCCTCTATATCTATCTTTAAATATTAACTGACTCCTACAACGATTTATGGAATGATGTACGAACACCGAATTTAGCTTCTTAATTTTGAAAATAGAGGGACGTTCAATCCACCAAGTAGCATTTTTAAAAATTATATTTTGTTCCTTATATGTCTTGCAATATGTTTATTCATACCTTTAATAATTATGATTTAATGATTTTTTAATGTATAATGAACTTATTTAAGAATTTTTCGAAAATAAATTTAAATATAGTTTTTTCGTAAGTTCGATAAGTGTAAATATTATTTTGAACAGGCATGCATTTTGAGTTTTTCCGATGCAGGATTGGAGAAAAATTGTGACATTTTAAACCTGCTTCATCGCGAGAGCGAGCAGCTCCATTTCCTGAACAACTGAAGACATAAAAAGGAAATACTGGTATTTTTTCTTATTATTTTTCACGGCATGCCATTTTTGACAAGAAAGGAAAAAAACTATAGTCAATGAATACGTATTTTACCATTAAAACAAAGAAATTTATTGGTAAAGGAAAAAAAATAAACAAGGCTATTGCGCATATAACTAAATAAATGAAGAATCATTTGGGGTATGGGGGGGGGCCCAATCTTCCCCTCCAGTTTTCATTCTCCTTACTGCACTGCGGACTTTCGCACAACAATAAAACAATCAAATATGAACCTTTTTTCCCCTTCAGTTCTGTTTTTCCCTCGCTCCTTCAAAGAATCGATTTAATTAAAGCCTTGCTAGGAAGTAAAAAGGAAGAGAAAAAAGGCCTAACGCAGATTAAGGGTACCATATACTCATAATTTTTTTAAATGAAAACAATGGTGCCGTGTGAGGGGAGGGGGGAGGGTTTAATCCTGGTAGGAAGAGATGGGGGAGCCTTCGGAAACCTAGGTCTTACCCTCCTAATTATTCAGACTCTCTGGAAGGCCTGGAGGATGTGGAGCCACTGGAACAGGGCTACTACCTTTTATCAGCGGGGCTAATGAAAAAAAAAAAAAAAAAAAAAAATATTGACGTCGGCAAACATCCTTCTCCTGCCTCGTCAATTAATAAAATAATCACGTTGTGTTCCTTCCCACTCCAGACTAAGATTAACAAATATAACAATGTTTGCTTTGCCTTTTCTGAGGAAGGCGTACTCCACACTTACTTATACAATTTTGTTACGTATGAAAAAAAAGACAGAAAAAAAAAAGGAAGGAGTATTGACTTTCCTCCCCTTATATTACTTATTTATTTTATTTCTGTGGCAGGAGCTAATATATTCTTTAATGAAAAATTTGCTAATTTACGAGTCACTAAAACAATTTCATTTTATGAAATTTATATTTTATATTTTGAAATTCCGGAGATCTATTTTATTTTTCATGTGGAAATAAAGAGAAAAAGGAATATATTATTAACATTAAATCTATTAGAAATAGATTCAGACATACATTATATTCTTCAAATGTGATATTGCGTCGATGAGCTGATGTATTATGCTGTTGTGACATAACAGTGATGTCCTCTTGTGCGCATTGTTCTACTTAAAGTTACGGTCTCATAAATAATGACAACAAGAGAATTACAGGTAAATATAGTTTATTAGATGATTTTAGTTGGGGTTCGATCAAGGTAGATCCAAAGCAAATACAAATTTAACAAAAGTGTATTTTCTTAATAGATTATCTGCCAACGTTTCGGCTTACATTGTAAGCCATCTTCAGGGCTGCCTATCATGAAGACGAGAGAGGACGTCCTGTCCCGAAGTTCACATTTCCATGACTGAGAGGAACTATATAAATATAGTTTATTAGGCTAAGTTATGGAACTAATGAGCATATACTAATTATAGAATAAGACTACTGCCCTTATAAACTAACAGTATGTTTTTATTTTCATATTTATTAATTAAATTTTATACTATATAACATTTTGTAATTTGCTTATATTAGATGAAAAAATAACAAATAAGGAGTTTCACATAAGAAAATAATTTTCAAGGATCCAATGGAAGGCATCACTTTTTTAAACAGAATTTTTTCAAATATCTTTAATAAGTAAAGGAAAAAGACTAATTGGATGGTAGGATGATGGATTTTGTGGTGGTTTTCTAGGTTTGAGAAATAATATTATGTTTTAATATTTCCAGAGGATTAACAGTAATTAAAAAAAAATATTTACAGTTAATTTATAAATACTATCCTATTGCAAGATGAACTCTTAAAACTAATAACAAAGTTATTGAGCACCTATCACTAAACTCTCTTAGTCTAAAAACGGAGCACGTGTGTGGTGTGTGTGTGAGAGTAAAATTAAGAAATAGCTAGTCAAGTCTATTTCATAAGAGACTAGGCACGAAACCGTCACAAGTGTTAAATTACATCTTTAAGACTTCCCCTCCTTAATGCTGGTCTGCCCCAGAACAGAATTCAACTGTTAGAGAAGGTAACTGGGATCGTCCACATTTGTCTTCGTATTGGTTTTCACAGGATTAACAAACAGAACAAGACAGGAATCCTAATGTTTAAGAAAATATCATCTGATGTCATAACATTTAATTCTATGCCGCTGTAACCTCAGCTTAATTTTGGGATGCTAGCTTGGTGACAATTTGCGCCCACTGGATAACCATTGGACAATCCTTGGGCACCAAGAAAAACAGATGCTACCCTGTATGTTCCTGTGTGTTCCATGTATATGTCTAGCCTACCGGCTGCTCCATTTTCTCGATGTTGCCGAACTTTTTCTGAAAAGCTTTTCAATTTCTCTGGACGTCCTCAAGTCATTAGCCACACTATGCAGAACCTTAAATTTTCTAGGCAGCGAAAAATGTCGGTTTAGATGGCTTGGATGGTCATACGGGATTGTCTTTACTATCTTGATCACGCCTTGGGCACTGGAGAAAATGTATGGTCAATGAAGAATGGTATCCAATTAGGGTTAGATGCTCCCAGGATCACACCAAATTCCAAGAGCCAAACAGAAGTACAGGAAGCAAAATAAGCACAGTGCTTAGTGAGAATTGAACAAAGACTTTTGGCACAGTAGTCAAGTGCCCTAACCACTGGACCAACCTGCCTGCTCCCTGTGTTGGTAAAGAGGTTATATTTATTTAATTAATGGTCATTCAGTATTGAGGGCGTTTTCATTAGTATCAATATAAAAAATAACTTTTTATTTATTTTATGAATAAGAAGAATAAAGAAGCATGGGAATCTATTAAGAACATTTTTTTTTATTTTAGTAAAGTAAATAAATAAAAAAAAGATAAAATACTTATGAGCAAAAATAAAAACATTATTAATATTTTTATTTGTTTGTGGTTTTTTATCCCACGTAAATTTTAAACAATTAATGAGAGGGAATAGAATAAAAGTCGACAAATAGCTTGACAATGTCAGCTCCTTCGAGTGTAAGACGAAGTTCTTGTCTTTCTAGTAGGTTAGGCTCTAGCTAGTGTAGAGAGAATTGAATGAGATAACTAGCGCGTCCCGGTAGCACAATTGGCAAGTGCACCGGCCCGGATAGCAGGAGATCCAGGTTCGATTCCTGGCTGGGACAGTTAGATTTTTTTTTTCTATTCCCTCTCAATAATTGTTTGAAATTTTCGTGGGATAAAATACCACAACTAAATTAAATATTTATAAAGGAAAAATTAAATAAATTAAATGACGAGAGTCGACAAAATGTATGACAATGTCAGCTTCCTTGAGTACAAGACGAAGTTCTCGCCTTTCTCGTAGGGTAGACTCTCGCTAGGTAGAGGGAATTGAATAAGACAACTAACACGTCCTGGTAGTATAACTGGAAAGTACACCGGCCCGGATAGCAGGAGATCCAGGTTCGATTCCTGGCTGGGACAGATAGTTTTTTATATTCTATTCCCTCTCATTAATTGTTTGAAATTTACGTGGGATAAAATACCACAACCAAATTAAATATTTATAAAGAAAAAATTAAATAAAGTAAATGACGAGAGTCGACAAAATGTATGACAATGTCAGCTCCCTCGAGTACAAGACGAAGTTCTCGCCTTTCTCGTGGGTTAGGCTCTTGCTAGTGTAGAGGGAATTGAATGAGACAACTAACGCGTCCTGGTAGCATAACTGGCAAGTGCACCGGCCCGGATAGCAGGAGATCCAGGTTCGATTCCTGGCTGGGACAGATATTTTTTTTATTCTATTCCCTCTCATTAATTGTTTAAAATTTACGTGGGATAAAAAACCACAAACAAATAAAAATATTTATAAAGGAAAATTAAATAAAGTAAATGACGAGAGTCGACAAATAGCTTGACAATGTCAGCTCCTTCGAGTGTAAGACGAAGTTCTTGTCTTTCTGGTGGGTTGGGCCCTCGCTAGTGTAGAGGGAATTTCATGAGATATCTAGCGCGTCCCGGTAGCATAACTGGTAAGTGCACCGGCCCGGATAGCAGGAGATCCAGGTTCGATTCCTGGCTGGGACAGATAGATTTTTTATTCCTTTCCCTCTCATTAATTGTTTAAAAACATTATTATTTTCTTTAAAATGTTATGTTGTTTTATTTGTGTTGCGTCTGATAATGATACCTGTTTAGGAACTTAATGTACTTAATGAACAGGATTTACAGATTAAAATTTAAACTTTCAACCATGTAGGCCACATCAAAACTACTTTATATCAAGGAGATTATCCAAGGTTTTCCAAACCATCAATTTTAAGAGTGTAAACATTGGGTCATTCCCAATAATCAATATTTATTTTTTAGTTTGTATTGTTGTGTGTATTGGAGTTGTGGCACTGGCCGTTCTCTCCTTCATGTCAATGCCACTCACAGCCTTTGACAGCCCAACATTGTGAGCAATTACAAAATTTAGTAAATTTGCTAACATGAATGAAACAACCAAATAAAAATAAAATAGTTTGTATTGTAAATTACATGTTTAAAAGTAACGTTAATGTCCGGTTTCAGGAATTTTTTTCTCTTTTTCTGGGAGTTTTTTTTTTCTTTTTTAATTACATCAATGTTTTCTTTAATTTTTCATTTTATGGAGTTTTCCCCTTATCTATGATATCACATTTCCAAAATCATGTATGTGATAATTACAAAAGACATAATTTGTCAAAATAAAGTTTTATATTAAATAATGGGGATTTTATATTTTTTGGCTATTTTCCTTTACTAAAATAAATAATAAGTAAATA
>KZ807073.1:431665-445938 GCA_000696205.2 Oncopeltus fasciatus
TACGGTTTTTTTTTTTTTTTTTTTTTTTTTTTTTAGATCTACCTTGACCGAACCCCAACTAAAATCATCTAATAATAACTTATCTCATAAAGTATCGACAAGCCAATAATAATTAAAATAATTATTTACAGCTAAAGTATAACTGCGGCTGCTGTCACCACTGTTACTCTGACAGCCTCACTCTCGGGGTCCCTATATCTATTTAAAAAGGAAAAAGACTTGAACTTCTAGGAAAGCTCCCATCTGCATTAAGACTCACACTTTAAAGCCCTGCAGCGCCCGCTCAAGACTGTACTCCGCATTTCTTAAAACTACACTCTCCTTAAAACTGATCTGCTTCATAATAGTTCGTGGCTGTTGTAGGAGGGCTCTAGGATCATCTACACTTGATATCGTCGCAGTAGCTTATGACGGGTTGAACATATACACCAAGAGAGGAATCCAATCATGGCCATCGTATCTGCAGCCCAGCAAGGGTTGCTGTGGATGTTGACGAAATTTTGGAGGGTTTCTCTCATGGATTTGTCTCTGCCACATTAGCCAATCTGGCTAATAGATAGACTCTCTTTCTGCTGGCCTCGTTGATAGAGCCGATGTTAGTGAGCAAGAATGTGATAGCAGACCTGCTGAAGTCAATCGCGTCCTTATGGTTGTCCTTCTTAACCTCGCCTTCTTCTCCCAACAGGCACAATGCTTGCTGTCTTCTTGGCTGCGCGGCCAAGAAATTGCATCACCTTTCTGGTGACCAGTCTCAGATTGATGGCTGGATTCAATGTCATGCCCTTCTTGGTCATTGGAACCTTAGCATCTACATCAGAGCAGTGCAGAAATTTGCTGATATGGTAATGATCCTCTAGGGGAAATTCCTTCCTTGCATATATTTATGGAAGTGTTCGACAGTCTTTATTACTGTCAATAACTTATTTCTTGTTGTACTGTTATACAACTTATATATTATTAATAACTTAATTAAGCCTAACTAAAATTTTTTTTATTTATATTACCGTCCAATAATAATAAACAACAAAAGAATTAAGCTTATTAAACAAAAATTAAAAATCAACTAATTAAAGAAGATAAAATATATTATCAGAAATTTTGAAAATCAGAGATTTGCCAAAATTTTGAATAATTCATATTTTATTTTCTTAGGGATTAAGGATGATTTTGTACTTAAAAAATTAATAACAGTCATAAACGAAAACAATTAATAAAACGATTCTCAAAATATTAGAAGCCCTCCAGGTTTGATAAGTTCTACACAAACCTCCAAGGCTATCCAAATCCTCTAGTCCTCTCCCAGCCATCCCACGTTCATCCCGACCACCTTCCCCGTTAAATCAAAAGAAGGTAGCTAAGAGACCTCCTACTCCAGCCAGTTTAGATATCAAATAAATATCAAGGGAGTGAATGCACTGGCATTTTTCTCCCCCTCTCACTCCCTCCTTGACACCCTTCCTAGTCTCCTTCGTATCCTAGGATAAGGAGAAGATGAGTGCCAGATAGTCTATCGCGGGTTAACATGGACTCCTCTCTGAGGACGGGTTACGTCCCGGGATAGACGAGCAAGGATAACAATGTACCCCATCAAAATTTACAGTGTATAGAAAATGAACAGAATAACTTTTTTTTTAACAAAGAGTTATATATAATATCAAAAATAATATTTTGCCACTCTTGACAGGCGAGTTCTTAGGGTTGTACACTATACTCCAGCCATTCCCTAACAGAAGAGTTCCCTTGTCGGGTACACCGTGTTCCTGCCACTCTCGCTACTGGCGAATACTCTGATGAGCAAAACGTATTCTGCCACTCTTGACAGGCGAGTTCTTAGGGTTGTACATTATACTTCAGCCATTCCCTAACAGAAGAGTTCCCTAGTCGGGTACACCTTGTTCCTGCCATTCGCGCAACTTGGAACTCCACAAGCTATCTTATCTGCACATATACTCGCTTAAATGCAAAAAACCGGGGAAGAATTAGCACACAAGTAACTTTTCAATTAAGACAGTGACAAATAATTTTGTTAATTATTTTTTATACTAAATAAGATATTTATAGTAAAAAAAAAAAAAAAGGAAACAAAATCAATCATGTCATAGTACAATGGGAGAACCTCACTATGCCATGTATTGACTACCTTTGCTGGTTACCACACAGAATTCTTTTCATCCATTCGGTCACCCAAATTAGTATCTGGATAGAAATCAAATTATAACCAACCAGGGTTTCTTCTTATGAAAACTAACCACAAGAGAAATCTTTTAGCCCTTTTGAAGGTATTTTTCACAGATAACAGAAATAAGTTATATGTAGAATTAATTTAAGAGTTGTAGTTATATTTTATATGTTACTTTTTTTTCTTCCTTTAAATAAAATTGGTTTATGTTTTGGCCGATAAGGTTATGCAATTTTTTTTCATTGATACTAAATTTCAAATACTGGTATTTTTAATAATTAGTTAAATTCGTCTTTGGGACATTTTATATGGATCTTTCTAGTGAAATAGAGTTTAGAGTATTAGGAAGGACGATTAAGGAAGGACGATGAAGTAACACAGAAAGAGGGAAAAAATCGAACGGATAGAGGGGAGTGAAAGGGTGGGGTGGAGCCAAGTTGGGGGGGGGGCAGTGGCAATAATGTATCGATAGATAATACATAAGTGTCGAAGGGCTGCCGTACAGGCGGGTGAGGCGGGGGTTGAAGCGCATGGCAGACCGGGCTGGGGGTTGGGGGCGGCCAGCTATTGGCTGATCGGACCGGTCCCCTCCGATTCCAATCAATCGAAGGGTGCCCCTCGCTCGGGGGGCGCTGGGTGGGGCCCGCCTTGCGCAGAGTCTCCCTACCCCTCTCCCCCCTTAGCGGCACTCTCGCCCTCAACCCGCAAAAAACCAGGTCGGCCCTCAACTCCGCTTCCACCTCCCAGCTACGGTTTTTTTTTTTTTTTTTTTTTTCATTTTGCCAACCCTTCACCGGCCCAATAGTGTCGAAGGTAGACCAATGTCCCGCCCCTTCCATCCCCTCCCTCGAGTACTGGTCACTTCTGCCTTAACCGTATAAAATCCGGTATTCGTCTGAAAACTATTAATAGTCAAGCATTTAGGGTATCAATTATTCCTGTAATATAGAAGCGTATGTATTAAAATAAGATATGTCATGGTTATATTTACTCTTATGTGTTAGAAACAGATTACAAGCCTATTAATGTATCGTAAAAGTGAGCTTGTAAGTCAGCACCACTGGCAGTGTTATCAATTATTTAAAAGTGGTAGGCGTTTCTATTGGTTCACTATCTGCATATAATGTTCAGACAGTTAGTTGTACGAACATGGATATGGTGTGGTGAGGATGAGGTATGGTCTCTCTATGCTCAGTTCTATCAGCATAGTGAGAAGAAAGGCTGTTGTTTCACCACCTTTATACACAATCCTTTATCTTTTAAAACGTACAGAATATTGTATTCTACTTCTTAGGAATCTAATCATTTTGAATACTATTTAATATAAGATCTAGCAGAATACAATTTTCAGAAATGTTGAATAAGCAGGACGAATACACACAATGATCCTATCCAACGCGAATCACGAATGACCAATACTCGGCATGGTCGATAAGCCCTAAACTACTAAGCCAGGATAAAAAGAATTTGCAAATGAGTGAAAATTTCCAATCAGGGATATAATGTCGTTGAAACGTTAATTTCACATAAGAAGCCAAAAAAAATTGTCATATAGAAACAATAACCTAAACACCACATGATGTGTTGCAATGAAAAGAAAAAAATTAGAACATTTTGTCGTGGTTTTATTTTCATTACTTATTTTCATTTGGTCATGAACCTCTGATCTAATCAAATATACTCTCAGAGAAAAATTTGTTTTATTTATTGTTCATATTGAGGATTATGTCTCAGTAATAATAGGATCATCGTGGAACCGAGAATAATTATAAATTAAAATATCCAATTTGAGCTAGGCGCGACCTTCAGCCTCCAATGGGTAATGTTCAACCCAATCCTCTTAGAGAGATCATGCCGCGTTACTTTAAATCCAAGAAGTCTTTGCCTTGGGAAATCTCTGGAGATCCTAAAATCCACTGGCAATGGACTACCTCATTAGAGCTTTACTTAAGTCAAAGTGATTGAAAACCCAATCAAAATTTAACTTCAGGGTATCTATTATTTACTAAAGTATGTCTTGGAATAATTATGAAAATAAATATAACTATGAATATGAAAAGAATATAAACAATTTATTTTTCAGTTATGTCATTACATATAACCCATATTATTAGAGAGTAGTTATTATAACAGCTGTTACTGCTGAAGGTGTATATATTAATCCAGCCAGCAAACCTATTTAATCATAGAATGATACCGACACTCCATTAGTTCGCAAATTTTTTAGGACATACATTTTTCGTGAAGGAATTTATCAATTCAGTCTATTGATCAACAAGAATTCAATAATCAGACAGCTGAATGCTGAAAGATGGCAGTGATAATTTACCCATCTTTCTTAATAAAGAAGGTTCAACAATTTTTATTAAACTTACTCGTAAAACTTACCATTGTGCATTACTCCCTAAACTTTGCTCATGTGCAAGTCAAATTGTATTAAAGTTGAGCTGAAGTCATTAAACTGTCTACAAAGTTAATTTTATTAGGCAGGAAATTCTTGCTAAAAAACTTCTGCAAATTATCACAAATTCCAACTATTAAATGTATTTCAACCGAATGAAATGAATATAAGCTTCTCTCTCACTCCTATCTCTTTCCTCTCTGACATCCTAAGTCTTCCACTTACTCACGGCTGAAAAGCTTTGAAAACAATATTATTTAAGTTGTATCGACTGTTATCTACTCTTTTTTCTTTGAGCCTGGAATCTTTAAGATGGCGAATACACTAAGGTCGCATTTTTAAACAGATTGCACAATATTTCGAAATATCACAACCCATCAGGAAGAACCATATTATAGCTATAATATAAAAGTAGGGCTGGAGTATTTTAACAATTATTTCTTCTTTTTTTTTCAAATTTTTCAATCGTAACATATGCATAAAAAGCAACATTTATTTGCTGCGTACCTGATGAATGTAATAAGTTGCTCAGGAGTATTTTAATTGAGGTTATAAACAAAAATAATCTATTTATTTCAGTTATCAGGATTTATATTATTTTATTTTGGATTTTATAATGCTTTTTGGTATAAGTTTCAGCAGATAGATGCGCTTCAGAGGATGTAATAAATATTTTTTTAATTTGTAATTTATATTTAAAATCAGTTAATAATCAGTAGCTAAGAATAGATGTGACTAGAAAATATTGGGATTCAACATAACTGTGAAGACATATTGAAGGTATAACACAATATACACATGTAAACACATCACAAAGGCTGGTACCAACGGCAAAATAATATTTATACTTACTAGATGTGTGAAAATTAGTTGTGACTGGCAGTCACTGTGACTAGAAATAAATGTGACAAAATACATCGCCAGTATGAACATAGTAAATAGTAGTAATCTGATGTGAATTTGATCAGTGCAGCATTGAGATTGTAATTAACAATGAGAAACCAATCCTGAATGTCATATGGGTCAAAGGATAGAGAAAAAAAGTGTCATTCAAACAAGTTTAAATCTGTGGAAAATCGACTGATAAAACTCCTGTGAGTTTTGGGCCTCATCTCTTCCTGTCAATGATATTTCTCTGTGAAAATAACAGCCGTTCCTTAAGGTGTAAATTGTGAAAACAACCCATCATAATGAAGATCTGGCAGTGAATTCACTCTTGACACGCGACAATATCGGTCTGCTAAGAGAGTCGTGACAGTGCCCCTTTAAAACACAGTAAGAAATTGGCCCTGTTTGCCAAAGCGTTAGAGTTCGTCTCTCTTTCCACTATGAATTTTTTATTTCAATTATGATAATTAATTTTAATGCTCCTTAAACAAAATCCAATTTTTTTTCTATATAAAATTATTCAGGNTTTTTTTTTTTTTTTTTTTTTTTTTTTTTTTTTTTTTTTTTTTTTTTTTTTTTGTGCTATGCCAGAACTGAATGGATAGCAAAAACAACTTTAATATTTTCTTTAGTTTGTCTATGCATAATACTAATGTTTAAAAAAAAATTGTGTATAAATAAACCTTTCAAATATTTAGTTGTTTTTTTTTTCACGTTATGTGATAGTATATTATTGTTCATTCTCTATTCAGCACTGAAGAAACCATCAAATGATGTGCGAAAGCTCGCAAAAACCACATTTTCGACACGGTCAAGCCCGAAGGAATAATCTATCAAACATGTTAAGCCATAAAATTTAATTTAAGATATGTATATACATCGAAAATTAAAAAAAAAAAACACTGTAAATCAATAGTTTAATTGGTTAATCCGCGATAGACTATCTGGCACCCATCTTCTCCTTACCCTAGGATAAGAAGGAGACGAGGCAGGGTGTCAAGGAGAGAGTGAGAGGGGGAGAAAAATGCCAGTGCATTCACTCCCTTGATATTTTAACTAAACTGGCTGGAGTAGGAGGTCTCTTGGCCACCTCCTCTTGAGGCGTCGGGGAGGGTGGTCGGGATGAACGTGGGATGCCAGGGAGAGGACTAGAGGATTTGGATGTCCTTGGAGGTTTGTGAGGAACTTATCAAACCTAGAGGGGATGAGCTCGGAAACAAAAGGTACTTGCAGGTCAGAATGGATGGTTTTATTGGATACATAGGGAGGAGAGTTGAGGATTGTGCGAAGGACTTTAGACTGGAACCCCTGGATACATCTAATGTTTGATGGCTTCGCTGGCCCCACAATTCAATACCATATGTCCAGATAGGTCTAATTAATTTTTTTTAAAGAGTTTGTTTTCTATCAATCTGTAGACCTGTCCAAAGCGTCTGTTTAGTTCTTGTCTCTTTGTCTGTAAGTGAGTCTTCCAGGTTAGTTTACTGTCTAAGTAGAACCCAAGGTGGCGGACTGTCGGAAAGGAGGAAAGAGGAACGTTATTAAGGAGGACTGGCGGACATTGACCTCTGCGAAGTGTAAAGGTGACATTGACTGATTTATTTTCATTTAGGAGTATTCTCCAGCGTTTTGACCACTGGAAAATGGAGTTAAGGTGGGATTGAAGGTTATTTGAGGCAGTGTCAGGATCTGGGTTGCAGGAGAGTATGGCTGCGTCATCTGCATAGGACGCGAGGAGTGTGTCAGGATGTGTTGGGATGCCGGCATTGAAAAGGGTATAAAGAACAGGACCAAGGACACTACCCTGAGGAACTCCCGCTTCAACGGGGTAGAGGTCAGAATACTCCAGACCAATGCGGACTTGAAAGTATCTTTCGGAAAGATAGGACATGATGATTAGGTAGTAAGGTTATGGAAGGATAGACTTAAGTTTAAAGAGCAAGCCCCTATGCCAAACCCTATCGAAGGCTTGAGTCACGATTTTTGTTATTGTTGTGTGAAATTTCTACTGCTTATCGCTTCATTTCTCACATTAACTTTTTGATAATATATTTAGTAAGAATGAAATACACGTCTTAATTTTCATTTAAAATATTTTTTAGTCAAGAAATATTTTAAGTATAGGTAAAATATACCACTGTAAATGTTAAATTTGTAACTGCCTCATAATTTTACCTTTTTTAAAATTTTATCCTTTGATTGTTGAATCAAAATTACACCTTCTAATTTGTACAACCAAGGCCAAAGCGGGCTAAGTTTCATAGTTCTTTAAAAAAAAATCTGTTTCACAATTTTTCTATTTTCTATTTCACTCTAGTGAATCATATAATATAGTACATGCAAGGATATTAACACAGGATTAGACAAAAGCTGTATATTTAAAGAACATTTTTGTAAATAATTGTAAAGCTCTATAAGTTTGCCAGAATTTCACAAAGGGCAGGAAGATTAGTCGCCAAAGCAATTTTAATCTAGTTACTCGTTCCTAAGAAATTTCGTTATGGACTTATGTATATCTCAATTTTTTTTTCGAGTTTTGGATTCCATATGCCTTGAGCCGAGGATTAATTTTGGCCGGAAGGACCATGATCCGGATTTTTCACGAACTTTATAGTAGTTTATAGGGGCGCCAGGGAAGAGCTTGGAATCTGTTGGGGTCTTGCGCTGCGGGTTCCTATCGCGCCCTGGCCATTTATTTATCAATAAAAGCTTTCTTGAGCCATGAATGTATATAATGGGACAGCTGCCTGTGGATAATCTCTCCCTCAATGTAACAAATATAACTGACGTAAACTAAGATTTTAAACATTTTTATTTTTAAGATTTTTTCTATGATTTTCGTTTCGACTGCTACTAGCATATAACTGGAAGAGGGAGGCAATCCTTATCAGTATATGAATCCTCGAATCTATTATGTCAGTTGTTTAAAGAGCAATTTTTTTTAGCTTCCTACCATAATCAGGCCGATATATGCCCTTATGATGGGACTACATATCATTAAAAGGTGACTAAGTAATAAAGAAATACTAATTTTTGAATAAGAAAAAAAGAATATTCTTTATGTCATTCTAATGATTATTATTTCTAATTTATTTATTATTTTGTTTGGACCATCCTGGAAAAAGAAAATGTAAATTCCATAAGTATTTTTATTTATTCTTCAAATCTATTATTACCCGAATACATTAGGGCATTAGAGTATTACCCTTGATACGGTATATCAAATAAACGTGCATGAATGAAAAAAAAAAATGCTGTTAATAAAAGGTAGTGTCGAAAAGTCAGCGAAAAGTGCGTAATAGGTTCCGGGACTCCCTTATATATATGAAACTTTCGGAAATGTATCATATGTTATAGAACTTATTTAAAAACTTCGAGTGATGCCTGGGACCAACAAATTCAGTAAAATAGCTGAGAGTCCGCATATGTTACATATTCTTTGTCAATAATACTCACTTTAACTGTTACAACCATTCCTTGAATGGAATATAGTTTGTACTGATTTTTGCTGTTTATTTTTTAATTTATTAGCGTATATTCAAAATCATGCGAACATTTTGTACTCGTAAACTAGCAGCATAAGGTGAACCATATCTTACTGTTCACTCTTTCGAAATATGTTAGCAATATTATGTGTGAGAAAAGGGATGATGGAACACATTTCTGCCTTTAATATTAAACATGCTTATGAGACAAGGGATGGGTGACAACGGTATCGGGTAATTGAGGACGAGAGCGTGCCCGTGTTGGAGTTGAACCTTTTAATTATGACGAAATGTGAGTGAAGAGCTGGTGAGGGGTGGGTGCTCTCTGATTCCTGTACCAGTGTCATCGACCACTCAGACCTCCCTCCCACATCGATCTTAGGCGGTTCATAACCTTCCTTCCACACACCTCCCTCCGACCGGCTTCATTCCCGCCTTTTATGACCCTAACTGTTCCTTTGCCCGCCTTTTTCCCTCTGCAACCCGTCACACTCGCCCTCTCCAGCCACTGCGTCTGCGACTCTCCTTAATAGCTTTCGGTCATATTGCTTCTGAGGAAATGGGGCTGTTTGGGATATTATCGCCTACTATCAATTGCATCAATGTTTTTAATCCCCACTCTGTACAACAGTAAAAGGAATGAAATAATCACCATAAGGGTCCGTGTATCATGACTCAAATGTTTAGAAACCTTCACTCAAGAGAGTTCAAATTAAGCAGATTTCCTACATGTGTTAGTTATATTAATGTCTGCGTAAAAACCTTGAGTTGGGCTATTAATTACCTACTCAAACTCTTCTGAAGAGATTTTACAGTCAATATTGATTTTATCAGTGCTATTAACATTTTTAATATTTGATCATATTACGAAATATTTAATTTAACAGAATATAATAAGTATACAAACAAAATATNAACGAACAGAATAATAATTTTCTATGGTAATTGTTATTCGTAAATATGTCATAGAACATAAATATTATAATATTACATTTTACATCTACATTTTTTCAATATAACTAATAAAGATATCGAATTTCATTTTTGGTGGTTTTCTCAATTCCTCCTCCAATCTAGGCTAATTTTAGTCAAAAATGAACCCATCCAGCGTTTGCAGAATGATTCTTAAATACTGAATTGTGTTTTGTTTTTATTATTAAAATTTCGGACGGATTTTTCATGAACCATAAATTTTAGGTAGCGCCTGTCCCTGTCATTTATCATGAAATTACGAGCATGAAAAAGTTTGAAAGCCCAAGAGAAACAACAGTGACAAAACTGTTATTCATTTCTGCTATGTGACGTATACTAGCCACTTAACTTCATCCCAGTGACTAAATAGCATCCACGGGATTACATTATAATAATGAAAATCAACATTGATTCCCCCAATTTCCCCAACTAAGGAAATTTAAGCCGAGAACCGTGTACCTGTTCCAGCCGTGAGTCCCTCGCACAGAATCCCATGCCGGTGGAGGCAAGGACGGCTCTCTCAAGTTGCATGCAGACGAGTGAGGACCTCGCGACTTGAGGAGCGCTACTCAAAAATGACGCCTAATTATCAAGAGGAAATGGCCGATAACGACTTGGACGCGTATCCTGTTTACTCGGTTATTAGTCTCGAGACAGCCACAAGACAGCCTTCGACGCAAAGCACTCATCGCCTCTCAAACATCTACTTTCGGCAGATTTCCTTCTAGCCTTCCGTATTATCCTTGCTACTCCTAGGAACCATTGCAAGACTATTGAAAAATTGATTCCATTCCTGCGTTAAATTTCACTATATCGTTTGTTAAACATTATATATATATATACATATTTGCCCTCTATTGCTCGAAATTTAAAAATCATCATTTATGAATGTTTAAGCAACCACTGGATGGGTTCATTTATGATTAAAATTGGTCTAGAGTAGAGGAGGGATTGGGAGAAACATTAAAATTTTAATTCGATAATATCTTGTTGGCTCATCCTACTTTCAGCCATGAAGAATGGTCAAGCCTGGAAAGAATATTTATGAATATCCCTGAAGACCGTGTAAGCCTACGTGGATAGCTTTCTTTTTATTAGTTTTATTAACGAAATATGGATGCAAAATTTCATTTTAATTTTTTTATGACATTAATAAGAAAAACGATTATTATGCAAGTTATTTTTAAATGTAGCTAGGATGGTTGAGTAAAACCCAATATTTTTTAATTTAACAACCAAATTCGATATTTAATCTTATTATTATTTTTTTAAGCGTAGGTAATATTCGTCAGCGCTGAAAAGTTATTGTACTAATATGTTGGTGTTAGACTGTGATGTTCCTAATATTATAATCTTGTACCGATGCTGTGCTTTGTACTGATGTGACTAAATAAATGCCAATGTAAGAATTTTTTTTTTATTCTTACAAGGAAGTCAAGCCAAGTTGGTACAATGAAAAAAAAAATTGTAATATGTATCTATGTGCGTACCATATTCATTGGTCCTTTTTTTTTTTTTTTTTTTTTTTTTTTTTGTGCTATGCCAGAACTGAATGGATAGCAAAAACAACTTTAATATTTTCTTTAGTTTGTCTATGCATAATACTAATGTTTAAAAAAAAATTGTGTATAAATAAACCTTTCAAATATTTAGTTGTTTTTTTTTTCACGTTATGTGATAGTATATTATTGTTCATTCTCTATTCAGCACTGAAGAAACCATCAAATGATGTGCGAAAGCTCGCAAAAACCACATTTTCGACACGGTCAAGCCCGAAGGAATAATCTATCAAACATGTTAAGCCATAAAATTTAATTTAAGATATGTATATACATCGAAAATTAAAAAAAAAAAACACTGTAAATCAATAGTTTAATTGGTTAATCCGCGATAGACTATCTGGCACCCATCTTCTCCTTACCCTAGGATAAGAAGGAGACGAGGCAGGGTGTCAAGGAGAGAGTGAGAGGGGGAGAAAAATGCCAGTGCATTCACTCCCTTGATATTTTAACTAAACTGGCTGGAGTAGGAGGTCTCTTGGCCACCTCCTCTTGAGGCGTCGGGGAGGGTGGTCGGGATGAACGTGGGATGCCAGGNAAGATATATATATCATTAATAAAACAGGAAAACTATTTATTTTGCATAGCTCCTCTATGAAATATTTTGAAGTATTGATCTTATAATTGACTATGCCAGCCTTCAATTTGAAGGGTTGAAAAGCTGTTCATTTCTAAAGAGGCCTTTCACATCAATATGAAACTTACTAAAATTGAGAGAAGATAAATAACTAACAATAGAGAAAACTTTAGAAATGCTGTTTCTTTGGTTTATCGTGTATTTTTTCTATTTATTGTCTTCAGTGCCTTTAGCTAATATAATTTCATTGATAATGAATATTATTTGGATTATTGTCCAAAAATATAAGTAAAATAACAATAAAGAAAATTGGCTCTCTTTGAGCTAATCAAAAATCATTGTATCACTTACTTTAGGGCTCCAAATAAAAAAAAGCTAGTAAATATAGCACAATTTTGTTGAATCTAAATACATCCTCAATCGTTTAAGGTAGGGAAGAATTTCTTAGTAATTGTTGTACCATGTTCACTTCAGAATACTTCTTTAAAACAATTTATTTTGCCATTTCCCTATTTGTTTCACGCCGTTCTTGGAATCTCTTTACAAATGTTAACAAACCCACAGTTTGCTAAATAAATAAATAAACCTTGCTTTGCTAACATCTATGAAGTTCCTGAAGATATTCTAAAAATGACATGAAACTAGTAGAACTATGGTTAAATAAATTATTTTAAAGAAATATTTTGAAGCAAATATGATCTGTAACCATAAACTTTTCATTGATTTAAAATAAGGTTTTTTACTCGTAAGAAATAATTAATATCTAAATAATAAGAGAAGATTCATATTTCATTTCTGAGTTATAGAGGAATTTATAATCAAAATCTTCCAGTTTATAGAAGAACAAATGAACTAATTCATATTAGAACTCTTCTGAAATGAAATTCGTATATATATATATATTTTTTTTTTATGTTGTAACATGTATTTTTATTCATTTTTAATCTCCCTTTAAACTGCCATGGAGGAAAGTGTTATCACTGATAGCCACCCTATTTTAAATTAAACATCTATGGCAATGGAATATATATCTGCATAAAAGGCTGCCATGGACTGATTTCGAATCCGCAGTGTCAGAATTGTAGATCCGAACGAATACCCTCGGCTTAACCATACTCCTGAAATATTGTAATATATTTTCAATCTTTATGAGTTTTTATTCTCCTGAATAATTTTTTTAAGTGCATTATTTCATAAAATGTTTAATTTGACTAATTTTCGAATGATAGTTAAAGATTGCGGATCTTGAATTTTAATTCTTGTAAAAAAAAATGTCGAACAATATTAATATAATAAAGAACCCATATGATTGTGGGGCATAATCCATTGATTAATCTTCTATTATATCTCATATGGAAAATAAATAATGCATCTACGTTAATATAAACTTTATTCGTGCAGTATTCGTCTCTTGCATGTTTGTAAGAACTTTTAATTGTCACCCTAATTACTTGATGAGCAGGGAATTCACTGAAAGGTATGAATTTCAACTCAGCCATAAAGGCCGTACTCTTTCAATCGCCCCAATTTACCCCCCCCCCCCCCCCCCCGCATCATTACCATACTATAATAACTCCATGGATGTCATTCAGTAGGAATCGAATGAATACGTGGAATGCTTTTTACATAATGAAAGTCGAAACTACACGAACGCTATCTCGCACGAACCATTCATTATCAGAGGACTTGCTTTTAGAGTTAGGCTAGTACTTTATTCTTTCTCTTTTCGAAGAAAAAAATAATTGGAAACACAAAAAATCGAACTCAAAGTATCCTTTAATTAAAGAAGATATTCCAGTATCAAAGAAATTTTTGAAATCAATTACTTGCATCCCGTCTCATCACGGGGGGAAGGGCACGATTGTCAGGGTGTGCCAAAGGTCCCAGCTGTACGGTGGGCATTAGGACTTTTCATTTCTATTTGTAATGGTCAGAAAATTCCTGAACTACTCCTTGGAATACTCATCTCTTTTTATGCACCTTTCTTTATCTGATAGTTAAGAAATCACGTTCCTTCTCTATTGAGCAGTGGGTGGTTGACCCTCAACAAGTGATTCTCTATTGGGCCTGTTTCTGGACTTTTCCCGATCGTCCATCATTCCATGTAAGTCTCATACTTCCATCAGGTATGTCTTAGCAACCAAAAATCTAATTGATGTGTAATGCTAACTACACACATAGAAAGTACTTCCGTAGTATATATATATATATA